>BQNB010132204.1:0-18665 GCA_026074375.1 Tanacetum coccineum | reverse complement strand
AAAAAACTTTGCATTTGATGAAACAAGGCGTAAACCTTGAATACCAGATATCAAGTGAGTTAAGAACATTAGTATGAACATGTTTTAACACTTAAACATAACACAAACTCTAAATTCAAAATTATGCAATCTAAATTTATAAGAACACCACAGAATGCAACATAAACTTAGAAAAACATGAAAACATTGTAAATCTTGATTTAAACTTGTAAAAACATGATTAAAAACTTAGATATGATTAATTGAAAGTGGATTTGTAAACTCTTAATAACCAAAACAGATTTTTTTTAGCAAAAACATGTCTTATCCCAAACACCCCTTTAAAAACTTAAAACATGAAAATAAGCTTAAACAGATTGAGTAATGCATTAAACTTGAACCAATAAGCAATAATAAGAACAAATAAGCATAAATAAGATAGAACTAAGCAACAATAAGCAAAACAATAAGCAAAAAGTAAATAAGCTTTAAAATGAGAAAATGGAACTTACATGTGGTCCAAGGCTTTTAGCGAGTACTTAAAACCCCAAACCAGTTTATGAACCACCTATAGCTTCCCAAGAAGCACTAAACCCATGGCCATCCACAATAAACCATGCTTTATGATTCTTGAACACAGAATTTTTGATAAAAGAGCTTTAAAAAAATAAGCTTTAAGCTTTTGATAAAGCTTAAGAAAGGTTTGCAGACTCAAAAATGACTTATAAAGAGAGCTTACGAAAGTAACTTGTGAACAAATAAAAGCTTAAGTGCATAAAGAAGTTAATAGAACAGATTTTCATAAAACCATAAAACTTGAAATTTGATTAAACATAAAAGGATTACAAAGCTTGAAAGTTTAAATGACATAATTTAAAGAATTAAAAACATAAATTTAAAATATAAAAAAAGTAAATTACACTACTCCTAAGTTACATTGGTTCAAAGTGAAAATTAAGCTCCTATATATATAGCCGAATTTAAGCAGGCATATGTGCTTGTTGTGTTACTTCTGTGAGGAGAGTGAAAAATTAATATCAGCCTTCAATCTTGAGTGTTCTCCAAGTAAACTCATCGTAGCCCTTGAATTTGGTCCTTGTTCATCATCTAATGGGGTTAAAGGGGATTGCCAAGGTGGATTGGACTGTTGTGGTGTGGGGTGGTGATGTGGGGTTTGTTTGGGGTTTTGGGAAAGGAGGATGAATAGTAACATGTTTGTCGGGTTACAAGGTATAAGGAAAGGGATGGGTGAACAATGAAAATGGCGGGAAAAGTTTTATAGATTGAGGTGTACAGGGTAATGGTCGTTTGATATTTAACTGGAGTTAAGGGTACAAGGACGTGGGTTGAAATGGGTGAAAAGGTGTAGGGGCTAACCTTGTTAGTCCTTAAGGACTAGCAATGTTAGTCCTTAATGACTAACGATGTAAGGGTTAAAAGGTAATGGGGCTAACAGGCTGTTAAATGTGTTTTGGGATCATTTGTTTGGTTTTGGGACGGACTTAATAAAAATGGATTTGGACTTTTATAGTTGATTTAGGCTTATAACATGGGCTTTTAATTTAATATTTAAGCTTAATGGGCGGGTTGGCCCGATAAGATTTCTTCGTTTTGGCTTCGGCTTCGTCATTGACTTGTTGACTTTTGACTTTGACTTTTGATTTTAACTTTTGACTTTTTCACGCTCTTTCCATTCTGTGCTCGGTTTTGTTGTTTTTGGCTTTGTTTTTGTCCTTTTGTCGATATCCGATACCTACACTGTAAATAACACAAAACAAGCATATATTTGGCATTTTATGTATGTTTTTGGTCATTTAGGGTCGTTTTATTAGGTAAAAAATTTGTGTAATTAAGCACATACCACTCTAGAATCACTTAAGAAATACGAAATGGAATCTTGTGACCCTGTGGATACTCCAATGGTGGAGAAATCCAAACTGGATGAGAATACACAAGGGAAATCCATTGATCCTACACATTATCGTGGCATGGTTGGCACCTCATGTATCTTACATCAAGTAGCCCAGACCTGGTATATGCTTTTATATGTGTTCTTGGTATCAGGCTCGTCCTACCGAAAAGCACCTACATGCTGTAAAAAATCTTTTGATATCTAAGAGGAACCGTCAATAGGGGACTATGGTATTCCAAGGATTCTGCTATTGCTCTAACAGCTTTTGCAGATGCTGATCACGCGGGTTGTCAAGATACAAGACGTAGTACATCTGGAAGTATGCAATTGCTAGGAGACAGACTTGTTAGCTGGTCATCAAAAAGGTAAAAAAAAGCGCTGCAATATCCAGTACGGAAGCTGAATATATAGCCTTGTCCGGCTGTTGTGCTCAAGTCCTTTGGATGAGATCACAACTTACCGACTATGGCCTTGGATTCAATAAAATTCCAATGTACTGTGATAACAAAAGCGCTATTGCCTTATGCTGCAACAATGTTCAACATTCTTGATCAAAGCATATCGACATCAGATATCACTTCATAAAAGAGCAAGTGGAGAATGGAGTCGTCGAGCTTTACTTTGTCAGAACGGAATATCAGTTGGCGGACATCTTCACCAAGGCTCTATGTCGAGAAAGAATTGAATTCCTTATCGACAAGCTGGGAGTGAGAAGTTTTACTCCTGATACTCTGAAAGAACTGGCAGATGAAGCCGAAGAATAGTGGTGGTACCTATTCTTTTATCCTCTGTATAATATAAAATCACAAAAACACAAAAAGATTTTTCACTTCTTATAAAATTTTATAAAAACAAAATACAAAATTAAAAAAATCAGAAAAATATAAAAATATGTATCTCTGGCATGTCTTCTGAAAATCAATAACATTTACGGCCTTAGAAATGTCATTTAATAATGATACAAGGCTGTAAATGAAGTTCGAGCAGAAGTTCAAAAGCTTTTAAAACATGCCAAAATGGCTTGCTATTATTTCTGATAGCAACCTGGTCATCATCTTCAAGGCAAATATTTTAAAAAGAAAACTTGACCTCTTAACGGGAATTTATTCTCGGGCATGGTCTACTTTATGACCATGCAAAGGCTTGTGTTTACTTTGCAACACAACTCGTGCTTCCTTTATACAAATTAATGTACGTGCCAGTGCATTTCTTTGTTAAAATAAGAGAAATCTTATTTTTATGGTGTTGATTTTAAAAATAATATAATTATCTTTTAGTTTCATCTGAAAAATCATTTTCAAAGACATTTGACCACTCAAACAACGACTACATCTCTTTAAATAAAAAACGGGTCATTGTTTGAGGGGGAGAAAATGTTAAATATCTTCTTCATAAAATCAATTTGTGATAAAAGGAAACGATTTTAAACAATAAACGGGTGAATAATGAAAGGGGAGTTAATTAATTTTAACTCAATCAGGCTTTATTTGTTATGTGTTTAATCCTTTAGGGGTATTATGGCAATATGTGCGACTTATTCTTGATATCTAAACCTTAGGGACTAGTATTGCCAATTGGAAAACTACTTTAGGCCTTAGAGAAAGTGTATTAGGATATTAGAAGTCATATTAAACCTTAGGGGGCATTTTTGCCCAAACCCAAAAGTTTTTAAACAAAAACACCCCCACCCCGTTCCCTCTTACACGTCTCACACACAAAAACTCATAACCTCCATTGTTGATTTTTCAAGACCTTCAAGAACTCATTCAACCTACGTTTAATCCTTAATGTATACTTGTATTAATGCTTAAAAACCTTTAAATCGACCTTAATTGTGGAATTATGCTCCAAAAATCCTAATATTTGACCTAACTTTCATCACCTTGAAAAGTGCTTGAAACATCAAATTGATTGAGGGGTTTTGGTCCTATAGGGGTCTAGAACATATACCTATAACAGATTTTAATAGGATCAACATATGGATGCGTTTTGGGTGATTCTTAATTTCGAACAAAATGGGAAATGGTCAAAAACTTGTAAAAGTTCGTGGGTTTATGTTTAAGAATGATAATATAAGTGTTTGTGAGTGTTTGGTTGAGTTTAAGCAAACATGCTTAAATGTTAAAATCTTGAATATCTTGCGTTTTCGTGTATATGTGAGTCGAATAAGTCAAAAGGCAAGATTTTTGTGGTTAATTCATTGTTTAAATGTGTTAATATACTTCCTAGATGCTATGTGATCATGTTAAGATAGATAGTGAAGATTGAAAAGGTGTAAAATGTTGGCGTGTGAGTTACACAGGCGAACTATACATGTTAACATAGGCGAACTATACACTTGTCTTAACACAGGCGAACTATACATATTAACACAGGCGAACTATACACTTGTTTTAACACAGGCGAATTATACATATATACACAGGCGAATTATACACTAGTGTTAATACAGGCGAAGTATACACAGACACATAGGCGATTTATACATGTGGCCTAATACAGGCGAATTATACATAGCAGTATAGGCGAATTATACACATGTGGTTAACACAGGCGAACTATACACTCTTATAGGCGAACTATACTTGAATTTTTCTAGTAGAACTAATCTTGTAATCTTGGTAATCAAATCACATAACCTAATCTAAGTATAATTAAACCTTAACCTATCACTTAGTGATTAATTTAGGTCTAGTTTTTCCTTAGAAATCTTTAGTGATTGCCTTAAATTTTATAGATTACCTAAGTTAGTGTGTTGTATGATTATGTGTTTCTCCTACTTGCATGTGACATTACTATGCCTAGTAACATTGTGCTTAATTCCTAGTGTACCATCAGTCTTGATTGTTCTTCATGATATATAATAATATATATATATATATACTATATAAAACAATATATATTAAATATATATATTTATATATCTGCTTGCATATGAACTGTATGTGACAAAAAATCTTAGCGTAATCATGTCTTCCATTACTGCTCGACAAAACCAACCTTATCTGAACTTTGTTCCAAAGTAGAAAAGATCTTAAGATTTGAAAATGCAATGAAGACTCAATCCAGAAATAATCAAAGAAGAGCCTACATTTCAAGTTTTTCTAGATGCTCTGGCTCTCACTCCATGCTACTCTGCATTTATCATCACTGCTGATGTTCTAGAAGTCTACATGCATCAGTTCTGGGATTCTGTTTACAAGCATGACACTTTCTATAAATTCAAGATGGACAAAAGGAAGAGATTCAAACTCAATATAGAAGTCTTCAGAGATATCTTCAAGATCTGCCCTAGAGGGTCGAGACTTTGATGCACTTCCTACTGGTGAAGAAATTGTGTCTTTCTTAAGAGATCTTGGTCACACTAGGGAAATCCATTCACTCAATGATGTTGTTGTTGATCAGATGCATCAACCCTAGGGAACTTTTGCTGCTCTTATTAACAGAAGTTTATCTAGAAAGACAACTGGTCTTGACAAGCTTCGTCTCTCCAGAGCATAAATCCTTTAGGGTATGTACCATCAGAAGAATGTAGAGTATGTTGAACTACTTTGGGAAGACTTCATTTACCAGATTGACAACAAAGCCTACAAAAAGCAAGAGAAGATGCACTACCCTCGATTCAACAAAGTTATCATTCATCACTTCCTTACTCAAGACAAGACAGTCTTTTGGAGGAACAAGATTAGGATGCACACCTCCAAGGATGACTATTTGATTAACACTTTAAGATTTGTCTCTGCAAAAGAAGAAACTCAAATCGATGGTGCTATGCTTCCTGAATCTTTTACCAGTCTTGAGATGAAGGAAACCAAGGCTTACAAGACTTACCTTGGTTTTGCTACAGGAGCTACACCTCCTAAGAAGGCGCGAAAATTGATTAAGCCAGCCTCTCCTAAACTCACTACTGTCCGAGTTTCAATTGAAGAACCTACAAGAAAGTCAAAGAGAGTAAAGAGACCTATAAAGAAGTCTACTAAGGCTCCAGCAAGAGGTGTTGTTATTAGAGAAACTCCTGAGATGCCTTTGTCTAAAAAAAGGAAAATGTGGATGTTACTCGAGGCAAATGAATTGAGTTACTCTTTCAAGTGGCTTTAAAAGAAGATGCTTCATTTGAAGAAGTTCCAAGGAAGAGTATGAGGGACTTTCACAAGACTCGTCCAAGTGGTTCTGGTGCTGTAAAGATCATACCTTCGGTTACAAGTGAAGGTACTGGTGTTAAACCAAGGGTTCTCGATGTAACAGAAGAAGAATCATCTTAAAGTGAAGCTGAATCTTAGGGAAATGATAAAGATGATAGCAACAATAAACAAAACTCAAGTGGTGAAGATAATGATCAAAAGAATGACAATGATAATAACCATACACAATCAGAAAAGATAAAATGTAATCAGATTCTGAGAAGAAACTGATGAGAATGAATCGGTGCTCAGAGTCTAATCAAATAAGATGAAGATGATGAAGAAGAAGTGAAAGATGAACATGTTAAATCTCCATCCAACGATTCTAATGATGAAGATGAAACAAATATTACTGATAAAGTAGAAGGTGATGAAGATGAAGAGATGGATTACACTACCAGTCAGCTATACGATGATGTGGATATAAGGTTGAATGAACCATTTGATACTGATAAAGAGTTTGTTCAAGAGGAGGGTACCGATGCTGCAATGACTAATGTTCAACAAGGGAATGAAAATCCAGAGACCGTACAAGTCATATAAGATGCTCATGTGACACTTTCTACTATTCCACAGAAGACTGAAGTCCCAGTTACCAGATATTCTCACTCATCTGACTTGGCAGCTAAATTCTTAAACTTTTCAGATATTCCCCATACAGATGCAGAAATTATTTCTCTAATGGATGCTCACGTCCATCGTGAAGTACCAAGAAAGAAAACTCCCACACTCCTTACTGTACCTGTCTTAGTTATCACCGATACTTCACATGTATACTCCACCATCATCCCACAAGCATTACCATCCTTCACTCCTCCACCACAACAATCAACATCCATACCACCACCAACAGCTAAAACTACAAATCCTCTATTTACACTTCTTGATTTCGCATTAGTCTTCCAATTCAACAACAGAATTATAGCATTGGAAAAGGCAGTTGTTGAGCTAAAAAAGGATCCTCTTCACACTCAAGTGATAGATTTAGTTGATGATCATCTAGATACAAGGCTGGGTGCAAGCAGAGATGAATTCATGAACTTCCTTTCAACATCACTCATTATAAGGATCACAAAGCAAGTCAAGAATCAACTGCCACAAATTCTGCTAATGGAAGTGTCTAACTATTCCCCCCCCCCAAGTGATCTAAAAGATGGTTCAATATTGACTTGAAGACGTTGTTCTAGCCAAGGATCATTAAACACACAATCTTATTCTATGAGGCTGCTGCAAATGCTTAAGAATATTAATAGAAGAAGATTCTGTCGACCAAAATGATAAAAGTGAATCATATCTGGCAGCTCTTGAACACAAAAAATGCTATGAAGGATTGAAAAAATCTTATGATCTCAAAAAGACTATCTTCTCCACTTATAGTAAAGTGTATTCGTTAAAGAGAAGCCGAAAAGACAAAGATAAAGATAAAGGCCCTTCCGATGGATCACACCGGAGGTTTGAAGAAGAGGAAGACTAGTAAGGATGGAGAACTAACAAAAGGTGCTAAAGTTAAATAATCACAGTCTTGCTCATCCAAAGGCACCAAGTCTCAATCAAAATCTTTTGGAAAGTCTGTTTAATCAGAGGAATTAGAGTTTGAGGTGGCAGATTCAGACATGCCACAAGATCAAGAGGAGAACTATGGGGTAATATGATGTAGAACCTAATGAGAAGTTGCATCTATACAGACTGTTCACCAAGACCTACATAACCTCAAGCACATTGCTATCAGATTAGAATAAATGGACAAGGAACCCACAACAAGGACACAATAAAGCTGTTAATAAACCGTCAAAAGACCATTTGATGAATTGGATGAGCACTCTAATAGACTTTTTTTTTTATGTATTGGGTTGGAATAGATTGCTCTGCATTCATCATGAACGGACTAAAAATCAACATCTATACTCAAGAAACACTGTTAGCGACCTGCTTTCAGACTTATCAAAGGCACACGTCCAATTATACTGAGTTGTAATAATGATTTAAAAGAATGTTACAAGGCTCTTTCAGAAAAAACTTGATTGGGAAAATCCAAAAGGCGGTGACTACCCATTTGATCTTACCACACCCCTACCTTTAGTTATGAATGGGAATTGTCAAATGGTACCAGTTGATTATTTCTTCAACAACGACCTTAAGTGTCTGCAAGTAGGAATTTAAACTATGAACTATATGACTTCTTTAAACGAGAAGAACGCAAAGAGCTGGCTCAATTATATCTCCAGGCAATTGAATTATGTTCCAAATATATGGTTCCTGTTAAAGTTTGCCTATGATAAAAATGCATTATGGGGGAATCTCACATTAGAGAGAACAACGTAAGACCTCTATGGATATGCACAGGGACTGCAATCAAGACATGATGTATATTCTACAAACAATTATACGCGATACTTAGGACTAGTAATGAGGAAACATGGGTATGGGTATGTCGGTAACCTAAATACTCACTTCACTTCATTATGATAAACAAGAAAATAAGCTAGGAGATGATAAGAATTATAGAGAGAAAAGTAGTAAAAAAAAAAAGTAAAAAAAATAAAAACAATAGGAAGCGATAATAAAATATTAAAAAAATAATTGAATTAAAAGAAAAAAATAAAATAGACCGCCCTCGAACACCCACCCCTCCCCCCCCCTCCTCACTCCTCCCCCCGATACCTCCTCCCTACCCACCCTACTAGCTCGAACCCCCCTACTCCCCCCCAACCCACTCCTAACTACTTCACAAGTCACTCTCCCCCCAAACCTCACCTCCGCACCCCACAACCCTCCACACTCCCCCGCCGCCAACCCCATCCACCCCCAAGGCTCTCCAACTCCTCCCCACCCCCACCACCTCCACCCCCCACGCCGAACCACCCGCCCCGATTGATCACGCCCCACCCATCCCCCTCTCACCATACAACTACCCTCACCCCCACAACCCTGAACCGCCCCACTCCACCCTCTACCCTCCTCTCTCCCTATCTCGTCCACACTCTCCCCATGTGGCCTCAAACCAATGTAAACCCCCCATAACGGAACCCCCATCCCCCCCCCCCCACCCTAACCAAGCTTTCGGAGACATCTGTCACCCCCCACCCCGGCAAACATGCACGAAAGTACATTCACCACCGGCTATTGGCTCATTATAACATAGGTCATTCCGCCAGTAACCACAGAGGACCGAATCGGCTTCCATTAAAGAGCCCGTTTAACCCTTCTCGCCTATAACACCGTAAATTACATACATGACCGAGACCCATCATATAATTACAGAACAAAACATCCATATGTAACGACTTAATATTTTGAGATAACAATCGTCCCCCGAAGTGAGTACATTGAACACTCCTTCGTGAGATCAATGAGAATGCTTTTGTCGTTAAGACATGAAAGATTTTTTTAATTTGAAAATCTATTTGTCTTGTCAACGTGTAGGCTTGTACCTTTATGTTTTGTGATCTTTGATCTGAGCCTTTTGTCATTTTCTTTATGCATTCGTCTTTTTCATCCGAGAACTTAAATCTTTATCCTTCCATCTTGATCGTCTTTGCCACCTTGACGATCTTGGAAATCTTGACCAACATCTCATAACATTACATCATATGAAAGCAATCTAACAATACTTCCTGAAAGACTATGATATCTTAGAAGGAGACTTATATATCAAGTTTATGGCGGACGTCTTTGACTTTAATTCTTAAGCTTCGGTGATTCTTGAAAGTCTCGAAGCTTAAAGTATGTCTTGTAGTATTATGACATGAGCATGTGGAAAGAATCTGAATTCAGCTAGAATAAGGCATCACCATCTCCATCTTTATGTGAATCCTGAAATAAAACAGTTAGCAATAAAGCGTGTAGATGAATATAGCTTTGTCATTCGTCTGGATTTGGTTAGATTAACCTTTGGTTCCGTAGGACCATTTTATAGTAAGGAATATTATACCTGTGATCAGGTAGATTCAAAGAATCTCCTTGACAGGGTTTCCAGCTCAAAGTGTAGGATCTTCTAACACATATGTATTAGATTTACCATGCTTGCTAGTTCTCATTACTGGAACGTCTCAAAGTAGACAACACGGTAAGAGTGAATCAGATAGTTACTATCTTTCTAATTAAGCCATCAATTCATTTCCTGGAAGAAGTTTGATTCACATTGAATCGCACCATCGTTTCTTTCTAGTTGACAAAAGTTTGATTCATATAGAATCTCGCAAGTCACCTACCAAGAGGCTAAAGTTTGATAGCTGGCAACAATGAAGGAATTTCCATCTTCATGTAGTTACATAAGTATCACTCTGATGTTCTGGCATAATCACAAGGATAATGCGTAGGACTCTTGTTAACAGCTTGTGAACTAATTGGTGTTCAATAAGTGTTAGTAATGGAATGTGTCCTAATGAGATTTATATATTGATCTCTTGGCTCTTAACTCGATTAGTGCATTTTGGTTTTAGTAATTGGAGGCTGGAGCAGACTGCCACCTATTCAATATCAACTAACTCAGAGTGAGAAAGTCAATAGAAATTACGTGTATCTTCATGAAAAATAAGACAAGTATCTGTTGAGAAACCCAAATGGACTGGGAGGGTTGGGCATTGTATCACTTGTTCCATGAAGTCGACTCATGTTAGCAATCAACATTAGTGATACTGACAGCATATGTATTGACCTGTTTTTGCCTAAGTTGTTGTATGGCCTTCTTTATTTTCACCCTTAGTCCATACAAGTTCTTATTCATTCTTCAATAACCCCTTCAAGCTTATCCAAGACGTCATTACTAACACCTTGTTGTGATTGTTCCAGTGTTAGCTCAATCTTAGTCGGCATTCTTCCCTTATACACATTCATCTCCAATCATAACGTTCTAAGACTGCTATTCTAACTATGGAGAGTCCTTTGGGTAGATCCCTCTCGCTCTGGTTGATCATAAGGACAAATACCTAACCTTACCACCTTATGACTTCAGAATCGTCGTGAAATAAGATGTTGTTGGGTATGAGATCGTAACCATAAAACCTTTTTCGAAGAGTATCAAGCACTTTAAGTCGATAAGATCACTTATTATATCAAAGATCACAGTTACAAAATACATTCTCCCCTTATTTTAAATACTAATTCACTTAGTTTTTGAAATACTTTGTGATTAAAATTGTCTTGAAATACCATGGGGAAAACTTTTACTTTAGCATGAATTACATGGAACATAAACTTCCCCCTCGATTTTACATATGTTTGACACCAAAAACATGATACCTAAGTTGTAGGAAATAAATAATATAAAATTGAGGGTTAGCATTGTTGAGCACACAATTTTGAAAGATTATGAATTATCATTGAAGAATTCTTGAAAAATTGTGCTCAATCACCTAATCATGTTATAACAATCAATCAATTTAATAGTCATTATTATTCCTTAGATGTTATTAAGACCTTTTATAATGTGTTGAATACATAAGAATTGTCTTGTTATGATGTATCCAACAATCATTAAAACATTGTTTTTCAGAAAACTCCCCCTCAAACATTGACTCATTTAAAAATGACACCAAATGTAGAATAATTGTTTTGTAAAATAATATGAGGGATGGAGTGTTGAACACGCAATTTTGAAAGATTTTGAATTATCATTGAGAAATTCTTGAAAAAATATGTTCAACTTTTTGAAAAACCAATTATTAGAAGACTTCTCTTCTAACTTTAAGGATAAGCGCACTGAAACGTACACTCTCCTTTGTCGTTTGGGTCTGAGTTGCAATCTAAGAGTGATTACAAGTCATCTAGAAAAATTAGAAATGACATGTTTTGAAAACTTTTGAAACTCCTGTTCGAAATTCATTTACACGCCCGTGTCGATGTTAATCAACATTTCTAGGTACGTAAATGTTATCGATTCCAAGAGACATGTCGAGAAGAATATTTTTTGAAACATTTTCTGATTTTTTGATTTTGTATTTTCTTTTTGAAATTTTATATTTTTGTATTTGGTTTTATAAAAAATATTTACATGTTGACCTCAGCATTGTTATGTGATGGTGAAATAGTAATTCCAACTCTTGTCGTGATGTAGCTGTCTTGTCTGCTAGAGGAACAACTTTTGGAACCAGCTTTGAACTTGACAGTTCATTGTTGTGTCGTGGAATTCCGAGTTCTGTACCTGTTATGATCAGAAAGTCATTGCTTATTCATCAATGAAAATTCCTTGAAGTCCTCTATTTCTTAGAATATTATCTTTCAGCAACCAAACTTGGAGTCCTTCCTTTGTAGGATTTAAAGATGTACATGCATGTATGTTAAGTGTACCTGCACTGACATCAATAGTTTATATTTGCATCACCTGTTAGTGATATCGACATTTGAACCATTTTTGGGTTCACTGTCAACCTTGGTTGTGCTAGATGTCAATATCTTTCTAGTAGGAACCCACCTAAGACCAACTGTCTTGAAAATTTTACCTGTTGGTTTCAACCTAAGACAAGATCTATGAGTCATTGTTTTCTCATGCATAACGGAAGTCTTTTTAATTGAAGACCTATGTCTTTTTGGGATCTATCTTTCTGGTTTCTTTGCAAAACATGTTTGCTCTACGGGTATGTATCTTTTTGTTGTCTTATTGGATGGAACCTTAGCACGTAAGTTGACTTCATTTAGGAATTTTGTTACACAAGAATCATGATTTGCATTAAAGACACATTTCTGGCATGTCGAGAAAACATAATGTTTGGAGTCAGAAAAACTTCTAGAATTCCTAGAGTGTTCTGCTATTGGTCGAATAAGTCTTTTCATGACGTAACTACTCCTTATATCTCATAGATGCATCAATTCCTAGACTTTTGTTATTGATCCTAGGTTTGGTTTATTACCCATTAGTTGTCTTTGTGATCTGTAAGAAGTCATCACACTATGTCTGAATTCCTACTGCTTTCTTGTCGTCTTTTTCTTAGCTTCCTCTAGTAGTGTATGAACCCAGGACATTTGAGCTAATACCTAGATGAGCCAGTGCAATCATGTGAATGAGGTTTTTGCACAACAGATTCTCTTTCTTAGGCAAATAATGTGTAGTGATTGGTTTTGACAAATTGTTATTGACATCACATGGGAGCAAACCGTTGCTTTGAAATCTAGGTCAGTTCAAACTTAAACCGCAGGTCAGGCGTTGTCTAACAACTGATTGGTTTCTACGTGGTTGTAAAGCCTGTTTCCCTAAGATTGACGATTTTGAAAACTTAGTATTCACACTATTTCCTGTTAATTTCCTAAACTCATTTTTTAATGCTGCAGTTGCAAACCCTTTTTCCTGAAGATGAGCCATTGAAATTTAATCCATTATTTGCAATCAAAGAAGTTGTGATGATCTATTTCATAGCTCTCAGTTGTCTTGATAGAATCAAAACATTTTCTTGTAATGCCTTTCAAAGTCTCATTTTCCTTAAGTAATTTAGCCACTTTATGTTCCAATTCGATGTTTATTGTTTCAAGTATATCTATGTCATGTTTAACCTTGGCTTCATTACTTTTTTCATTAAAAAATTAACCTTGTTGCCCTTCTTTTAAGGCTTGATTTTGATATTTGAGTTCAAGATTAACACAATGTGCTTCCAGTCTTGAAAAATCTTTTTGAAATTAGGCAACTGTCTTTTTGAGACAAATGTTTTCAGATTCGAGAGATTCATATGAGTGTTTAGTTATATGATTATTAGTTAACTTAGTAGGCAAAGGACATTTGTCATGACATTGTTCAGCATTCTGGTCATCCTCTCCTTCATTATTGAATTTGGGTTGCTCAGTATGTTGTTGTCCTATAGCAAAGACATTGATTTCAGCAGTCGTTTGTACCTCAGCCATTGGCTCTTCATCATATATGGGTCTGATATCTGCATCTTCAGTATGTGCATCATTCCTTGATCTGCTGCTTGTATCCTGCTCTTTTAACTCTGTCCCACTGCTTTCTGTATCAATCAAACTAGCATCCAATGCTTTACCCATATCAACCTTTCCCTTTGTTATCTGTATCTGTCTTTCATTTACCCAGCTGTCATACTCTCGTTTATGTTGTGCTCTTTCATCAATCGACTTCTTAACAGATTCCATGTGTTGTATCAGTGTGTCACGGAATTCAGGAATCACGAGTTGAGTGTATTGTAGAAAGTAGTTGCGTGTCATTACAACATATTCATCATCCAAATAAATCCGTGACTTGATGAACATATGAAACTGTGTCTTGTGTACTTTAAAAAGAATGCCAAAGGGGGGGGGATATATTTGGGGGGGGTGGGGGGATCCAATTCTCTTGAAATTCTATCTTTGTCAAGTTCCTTTTCTAGTTGATCTTGTATAAAGAACAGTTGTGCCTGTGAAAGACTCTATATCTTGACCAAAGAGTTCGCAAATGTACGTTGAATCCAGACTCTTTTGAGTCCCTTTTAAGTCGTTTGTTTGAATGAAGCTTGAGGAGTGAAATGAAGTTGTCGAAAAATACCATGCAACTTTTCTTTTGCTTGTCTTGAATTTTTTGCATTTGTTGTTTCTTCCAAATCATAACACGAAGATAAATATCTTTCATTTCCATTTTACTGAAATTATGAAGTGAAAAATGACTTGTAGATTCTTAATATATGTGTTGTGATTGAAGTTGTGGTAAAATGAAAACAATAAACGTCCACGAGATTTTACAAGTCTATGATTAAAACCGAGAAAAGAATTGTGTCTTTCGCGGGATTTTACAAAATCAATAGAAAATCGTGAATGTTAATTGATTTGGATTAAGGTTTGTTTGTTGTGAATTGAATGTCTTGAAAATTCAAAAATCTTAAACTGACATGTTTCGCTTGCAAGAGTGCATATTTCGCTTGTTATTGGAAATTACGTATTTCGCTACAAAAGCTACACATTTTGCTTGAATTTAGAAGACTGCACATTTGCTTGAAAGAGAACATATTTCGCTTGAACTCTACATATTTCGCTTGACCTTAACACTGCATGTTTCGCTTGATAAACATATTTCGCTTAAAGTCAATCTTGCATGTTTCGCTTGAAATTCAATCCTTCATGTTTCGCTTGATTTGCATATTTTGCTTCAGTTAACAAAATTTTGGCATAGTGTCTTTCGATTAAATTGTAATATTTCGCTAACTTAAACATATTCCGCTTCTATAATAACCTGCATATTCCGCTTGGCCGAAACATACATGTTCCGCTCGGTGTCACTATCGGGTGAGGACCACTTAAACTAGAAAACAAGATGTCCTTGTCTTTGTAGGCTAAAATTGTGGATCTTGGTCTCTTGATTTTGACCGGTTAGGACCACACCAAAAAAAGATAGAACACAAATAAGCCACTAAAAAAAGCTTGGAATAAGCTTAAAATAAGCCGAAATAAGCTCAAAAATAAGCAAAAAGGAAAAACGAAGAAACTTGTTTGATGAGTACTAACCAAGAGTTCACTAATACTAATGAGATAATAAGCTCAATAAATCAAGAAACCACAAACCCTAATAAGCCGTGGGTTCTTTTTCTTGCAATAGATACGATACTGAGGTTATTTAACCCATCAATTGAAACACAATTAGTGTTGAATATTAGAGCAAGGAAAGTAAGAGCCAAACAAATCAATAAACCCCAAAAAATTTGAGCCGTGAGCTTATTGTCAAAATAAGCTACGAAATTTTGACTTTTAACCACAAATGAAACTCAAGAAGGTGAAGAACAAGTGAAGCAAGAAGTATAGAAGCAAAAACGAACCAATAAGCCCTAAAAAAAATTTAAGATCCGTGAGCTTATTGATGAAATAAGCCACGAAAATAAGCTTTTTGAGCTTATTGAACCACAAAACAACCACGATCCACCCGAGGCTCTTGATACCAAATGTCAGAACCAAAATAATCACTTCACTTCATTATGATGAACAAGAAAATAAGCTAGGAGATGATAAGAATTGTAGAGATAAGGTGGTAAGAGAAAGTAGAGAGAGAAACTGTGAGAATATAGAGAAAAATAGGAAGTTTACTTGTAAGACAATGAAGTTACAAATGAACCAACCCCCTCACATTCCTTTAGGTTTGTATAAATGATTACAAAAACTAAAAAGCTTTCATGCCTTAGTAAATTCTACGGGCCCGGGGCTTTCGCCCGATACACGTGACCGGTTCCCCGTCTAGCCTATTACAACATATATTAATTAATAACCGAGACCTAATATAATTAATGAACGAACATCCATTGTTCGACTCAATATTTTAAGGCTAACAGGGTATCTGAAAGAGATTGTTGTAAGAAGAGCCGATAACAACCTTTACAGATTCAAGGAAGGCGACTTTCCATGTCTTCATATCAATGACATCAAAGACATGCTTCTCCTTATTGTTCAAAATTGGCTTGCAAAACTCTCGGGCGATGACATTTCCGACTTCGCAATAGCATTAAGAATGTTTACGAGAAGCTTGGTTATTCAGAAGCGAGTCGAAGATCTTCAACTCGGAGTCTAAAGTTACCAAAAAATGATCAACGTCACCAAGCCACAAACTACCAAATCTGGCATCAGAAAAAGAGACCCATATACTCTATATCAAGACCCTCAAGGATTCATATATGTTGACAACAAAGGAGAAACAGGTTGATGCGATCACATGAACTCTACAAGTTTAGTGATAGGACATTAACTGGGCTTCAAACTTTGTTAGTTGACATTACAAAGAATATCCGAATGGAGTACATGCCAAAGAGAAAATGGAGTAAATTGGAGAAGAGAGCTAATATCACGATTAAGGTGATTGACAAGCAGTTAAAAGAAAGAAAGTTGATAGAACTAAAACACATGAGAAAAGTTCTTAGGATCGTTAAGCTCAGTTTGATTAGACTAATCTAGATGGAACAATAACAAAAGGCAAGAAAATTCCAAAATAAAGAATCATTATATTGTAACAAGTTTTTCATTATATCTTCGTTATAAAATTATATAAGCCCTAATTCTACCATTGATCAATGGAAGAAACCTTATATCAATGAATTATAATGGGATCAAGTACAAATTGACCTTGAGGCTAAACACTAGGCATCTATAATAAGACTCACGCCTACATACATTTAGGTGTTTACATCTTGACACACCCTAAACCTATGACCTGATATCTCTTTATATAATAGAGAATATTAGGTTTACAAAGAATAACAATAAAGATATTATTTAGACAACTAAATCTTTTAAACATTTATACTAGCACACAAAAAGTGGTATTGGTCACACCAATGAATTTGTGACTATATAACATAATATAGTCACATCGACCAAAAAGTTTCGTGTGTGAAAAAAGGTCGCGCGGCTGTAGGTCACCTACGGTCACGCATTCGAGTTAGTCACACATAAGAAAACTTTTGTGTTCATATCCACGTTTTTTGTCTGACTAAATAGGTACAATTTAGTGACTGTAAACAATGTACAACCAACAAAGCATGTTTTTTTGTATATTTATCCCACATACAATTAAACATAGAGTGGCCAAAAGTGTTAATATGTGTGACCATATGGTGTTTAAAGTGAAGAAATATGTATTTTGTGTGACTATTGTTCATCCAATGGCCACATGAATTTTATGTTTGTGTGACCTTTTGTAATATTTAGCCACACAAAGCATGTTTGTTTTGGGTATTTAGTCACATACAACTAGGCATAAAGTGACCAAAAGTGTTAATAAGTGTGACCATATGGTGTTTAAATTGAAGAAATGTGTATTTTGTGTGACTATTGATCATCCAATGGTCACATGAATTTTATGTTAGTGTGGCCTTTTGTAATATTTAGTCACACAAAGCATGTTTGTTTTGGGTATTTAGTCACATATAATTAAGCATAAAGTAGCCAAAAGTGTTAATAAGTGTGACCATATGGTGTTTAAATAGAAGAAATGTGTATTATGTGTGACTAATGTTCATCCAATGGCCACATGAATTTTATGTTTGTGTGGCCATTTGTAATATTTAGTCACACAAAGCATGTTTCTTTTGGGTGTTTAGTCACATACAATTAAGCATAAAGTGGCCAAAAGTGTTAATAAGTGTGACCATATGGTGTTTAAATTGAAGAAATGTGTATTTTGTGTGACTATTGATCATCCAATGGCCACATGAATTTGAAGTTTGTGTGACCTTTTTTAATATTTAGCCACACAAAGCATGTTTTTTTTGTATTTAGTCACATACAACTAAGCATAAAGTGACCAATAGTGTTAATAAGTGTGTCTAATGTTCATCCAATGGTCACATGATCTTTATGTTTGTGTGGCCATTACTATGATTTAGTCACACAAAGCATGTTTTTTGTGGGGATTTAGTCACATACAAGTAACTAAAAAGTGGCAAAAAGCGTTAATAAGTGTGAGCATATGCTTTGTAAACTCAAGTAAATATGTATTTTGTGTGACTATTGTTCCTTTAATGGCCACATGAATTTTATAATATGGAAGTGCAGGGAATCGAACCCCGTACCTCTCGCATGCAATGCGAGTGCTCTACCATGTGAGCTACACTCCAAAAATGTAATCAGTATTCATGTGTTTTCAATAGAGAAACTTGCTAATCAAATAATAAGAGCTATAATGCTCTTAATTATACTTG
>BQNB010132202.1:0-14560 GCA_026074375.1 Tanacetum coccineum | reverse complement strand
TTTTGCTAATTGTATTGTGCAGGAAAGGATATTTCGGATAACCAAGAAAAGGACGAAAAACAAAGCCAAAACGACAAAACCGGACTCGGAATGGAAAAGACTGTGAAAGAAATATAAGTTCAGGGACTGAAATTGTCAATCCCTAAACTTATATATAAAGAAGAAAAGAAAAGAAAAGAAGAGAAGGGCTGATTTTGCAATTTGCTCAAAGTGACAAGTGGGGGGGCAAAACTGCCAACCCCCCTAACTTGTACACCACAAGGACGGTGGATGCAAAGAGTTATATAACTCTTGGGGACTTGTTTTGCCAAGTCCCCAAAAGTTATATAACCACAGGGACGAGATGTGCAAATGAACAAGTAACCTAGAGGGACCATTTTTGCCAAACTCTCAAACACACACTCTGTTACAAACCCAACTTCTTTTCCCGCTCGTTTTTTCCCTCCCAAACAACTCACGGGTTGTTTAACCCCGTTTTACCCTGTAAACCTTCACCCCCACCATGGATATTCATTTTCCCCCTCCTCCACTAACTTTCCCAGCTGTGAGATTGCCAAGTTGGCAATCCCACACCTCCCAAGACTTAATTCGACGACCATGATGATTTTTAAAGGATTGAAGGGCCAAGATTAGAGGTTTGAACACTCTCACAAAACAAACACATCTCTGTTTGTGTGTCTACAAACAAGCACAACAAGAAGAAAGAGAAAAAGAAGACCTAGTTGTATTTTCTTTGCTATAAAAGCCATTGTAAGCCCATTGTGGCAATTAAGTTATATTCAGTTTTTAATTAAGTTTTTATGTCGTTTTTATTGTAGTTTAAAGTATTTTTAAGTTAATTTCTCTTATGCAATTGTAATTCTCAGTTTTAATGAAAAATTAAGCTACTTTTACTCAATAAGCTCTCAATAAGCTCTTTTGAGCTTATTCTTGTCAATAAGCTCTAATTAAGTTTAAAACTTGTTATAAGCCCTTTCATACTATTTTAATTTGAACTCAGTTCATAAAAGTCCAAGTGAGTGCATTTTGGAAGCTATTTGAAGTAATAAGCTCCCAAGAGCTTATTGAGCTTTTAAGCTCAGGTTTAGAGGCTAAGGAGCCATTAGGACAGGGTTTTTAGGCCACTCACTCAGAAAGAGTGGCCTTGGTTCTGAGACTACAAAAATCCAAGGTTTCATTTCTTAAGTCTCATTCTAGCTTAATTTTAGCTTTATCTTTTGCTTATTTCTTTTCAAATTTTGTTCAACTCTCTTTAATCATGTCTGTTTAGGCTTAATCTCTAGCTATTTTGAGTTTTCATTAGGTTAAAATTGTGTAACTTTAGTTTCTCTTTAAAAAACTGTCATATTAGTATAATAAGCTAGCTGAGAAACTAGCTTATTTTTCTTAATAAGCTAGGATTTTCAGTGTTAAAATGGTTTAAGTAGGTTAATATAAGTAAGAGTGGATAAAAGGTTTTCAAAGTTTTAGCTTAAAAATAGATTTTAAACTCATTTTAGTTTGGCAGTTTTGAAATAAAGGGGTGTTTGGGATAACCTTTAAAGTGGGTCAAAACAGGTTTTGGCATGGGTTATGGTCATGAGGTTGGTTTTAGCAAGATTTTAAGTTACTTTTAAGCTGTTTTTAAAACATTTTTAGTTGGAAAATTGTTTTTCAAAGGTATAAAAAAACCTTCTTTGAAACTGTGAAAATTTTAAGTAACCCACAAGTGCTTATTTGATTAAGCACTTGTGGTTTGAGTTGTATAAAAAAAAAAAAAACATCAAAAATGTGTGATTTGTGTGTTAAGAGAGGGCTTTCACAAGACCATTGTCTTTTGACTTTTGTGATTCAAATCACCCAAACATTTTGGTCACAGTTTTCTAAAACCCAAAAGTCCTTTTATCACTTCCAAAAATAAGCAAGTAAAAAGTGGTTTTCAAAAAGCTCAAAAATTGGTGGCACAAGCCCCTATTCTATAAGCACTCCAATTCTTGTTTGAGCCTTCTTTGTATTTTTAAGAGCTTATTGAAAGCTAAAATAAGCTGTCAAATAAGCCCTTGAGAATTAGCCTTAAAGCTCCCCTGGTGCAAAGGGGGAACTTTAGGCTCATCTTTCTCAGCCATTAAGAACACTTAACCCAAGTTTTTTTTGCTTATGTTAAAAGCTTAAAGGCCCTTGTTACTAGCCCTCATAGTTTCAGACCTTGAAGAGCTTATTATGGCTATATTTTTGATTCCAACTGCATTTGACTGTGCGTGATCCCTTAGGGCTGAGAGACTGCTTATTTTCTTCTTGGCTAATTTGAGCTTAGTTTTATAAGCTCAAGTGTGTCCCTTTTCATCTTAATTTGTTAGTTTGATAAGCAGTGTGGAGCTTATTCCCCTTCCCTAGTTTGGGGCCCTAATTTATTTATGAGCTTTTTTAAGCCCCATATTTACAAAACCAACAGTTACTAACCTCAAGTTAGTACTAGTTTGTGGGTTTTAAGCCACACTTTTGGCTTAATGAGCTTAATCCATAAGCTCAAAAACTGTTTCCCTATAAGCTATTCCAGGTTAAGTTAATAGTTTAGTTTGCTTATTTCCTTTTTCTAGCTTATTTGTCCTAGCTTTAAGCATTTTAGCCTCTTTAAGCTTTATTTAAGCTTTCTTGTCATAATAAGCTTTCCACAGCTTATTTAGTGTAGTTTTTCCTGTCCTTTTTAGCTTATTTAAGTTAGTATAGACCCCTTAGCTTATGTTAGTTTATATCTTAGCTTAATTCGACCCTAAGTCCAAAAAAGATTTAGCATTTTTGCCTTTAAGTCCATATAAGCCATTTCTGTCAAGTTCAAGCTTATTTTTAAGCTTATTTAGTGGTTTTCAGAAAAAGTTGTAGAAGACAAAGTTGTTAAGCCCCACGAGCTTAACAACTTTGCTTCTTTGAGTTTTCAAAAAAAAAATAAAAGGGGAAGACACTTGGTCCGGGTGAGCAAGACTCGAACCCGGGACCAAGCGATACATCCCCTTTTACACAACACCACTTACCACTGCGCCCTTGGGTCTTTTTCGTTAAAGACCCAAGGTGTTTAATATTTATATACATTGTGGCTTTTAAGCCTTATAAGCTGTTCGGCTTATTTTGGGGGCTTATTTCTGTAGCTTATTTTAGTTTGTTATTTTTCGTAGGACCTTTATAGTGTAAAGTATTTTTAGAAAATTTTTCAGAATTTTTTGTAATCGTTTAATATTTTTTATAATTTAATTTAGTTAAAAGTTTATTTAATTCATAATAAATACAAAAATTATCAAAAAAATATTAGCATTTTTATAAAATTTCTTTGTCATCTAGTTTGGTAGGAAAAATATAGCAATATTTCGTATGGTCATTTTAATAAACTTTTCATCGTTAAAAACGGTCCCGGGTACGGGAAATCTTGTTTTGACTCCGTTTTGGGTCAAACGAGACTACGGTTTTCGTCTAGGTCCTTTTCATTCCTTCGTATTTGAATCCCTAGAGTATTTAGAAGCAAAATTCATTCGTAGTGGTTATTTTCAAAGTTTTTTAGGTTTTCCCCCTTCTGTTCGGTGATTCGGGCCTTCGGTTTCTAGTTTAATTTCAAAATTTTTAGGGTTTTCTTAAACGTTTTTAGTTCGTTATTGTTTAAATATTGACTTTTTTCAACTTCCCAAACTCATTCCTTCCTTCAAACTCAAATCTTCGATCGTATCGATTTACCATTTCCAGCCTCGTTGGGGATAAACGACCCGGGAAAGCTCTATACTACTTCTCGGTATCATTGATATTGCTGGTTTTTACACTTAGATATATATTTTATATTTTATTATATATTATATATATTTACGGTGTGAACCCAGCCAGTCAGTGCACACCCCTGCTAAATATATAAAAAACCTTCATAAAAATTCGTCGTTTTTTATAAGATTCTAAGAAGTATCAATGTTTGTCATAATTGTTTCAAGATTTTTAGTCACATTTTACTATTTTAGAAAAATCAAAAACCGATTATGTCCTTTTCTTTTTATAAAACTGTTAAATACGTCAAAAACATAATTTTTAATTTTCTGGTAGCTGTTCAATAGCGTTTTTAGTTGGGTAAATATTTCAAGAATTTCCGGAATTCGTTTGGTGATTTATTTTAATTTAAAGGCTGTTTTAGTCATTAAATTACTTAAAATATTTCCATTCGTTAAAAAAATTTGTTTTTATTTTTTTAAATTAGTTCTTGTTAAGATTAAGTTTCTGTGTGAATTTCATATTTTAATTCGTACGCATGATGTATTGTGACAAAGAATTTGGTGTAATAAGTTAGAGCATTATATATTTATTGTTGCCTTGCAGACTTGCAGTCAAGGTAATGAGGTATATGCATTACAAATCAGCCATTGTAATTTGTAGATGATACTTCAAAAAGTGAACTGAGCACTATATTAAACAATCGTTGCTTCTAAAATAACTTATTCTTGCATTTTATAACGGAATTCTTTAGTATTCATATAAAAGCTTATATTAGCGGTTGAATTAACAAATTATCTGTAATCAAGAGATAAAAGCAAATTTATGTTACTACAGCATAACAACAGACATTGAAATATAAATCAAAAAATACATTGGAGTCTATTTGTACCAATTATACCATTAATTTTGTTTTTATTTCAAAACAAATTATCACGTTTTGCTAGTATTGTATAAGTTGAAATGATAGAATAAGCAAACACAATAGAGAATGAATAATGAATATAATTCTTGATAGTTTTTATATCTCACAAGGAAAAAATAACATCAATGAACTCAAACTATAAAGGGCATACATCAGTTTATATCAAACTAAACTTATTTGCTCCTCACAAATATAAATCTTGATCAATTATTTTTGGAATAACTCGGGCCACATGGATGGCAGATGCGCTGACCCCCGTCACAATAAGAATATGCTCTATGGCACCAATGGTTTTTGCACGTTTCTTCATCTTGAAATCCCCATAACAATCGTCAACTGATGCTAAAAGGTACACTTCGTCGTGGTATCATTGGAATCCCTGGATGGCATATGCAAGTGCCACTGCTAGTGTCACACATAGAATCTTCAGTTCCACAAAACATAGTACAATAATAATCAGGTGTTGGTGGACTTTCCTCACAATGGTTCGGGCTTACGCTTGGTGGTGGTGTGACATAGGCGGGTGTTGGCGGGCTTACTCTTGGTGGGGGTGTTACATATGCCGGACTTGGCGGGGTTACTCCTGGTGGTGGTGGTGGTGCATATATTGGGTTTTGCAGGCTTACACTTGGTGGTGGTGTGAGATAGGCGGGTGTTGGCGGGCTTACTCTTGGTGGGGGTGTTACATATGCGAGACTTGGCGGGGTTACTCCCGGTGGTGGTGCATATATCGGGTTTGGAGGGCTTACTCTCGATGGTTGTGTTACATAGTTGGGGCTTGGCGGTCTTACTCTTGGTGGTGGTGTTGTTACATATGCCAGACTTGGTGGGCTTACTCTTGGTGGTGGTGGTGCATAGTTCGGGCTTGGCGGGTTAACTCTCGGTACGGGTGGTGGTGTTAAATATTGAGGGTTTGGCGGGCTTACTTCTGGTGGTGGTGTTGCACAATTTGGGATTGGTGGACTTACTTATGGTGGCGGTGTTACATATCTCGGGCTTGGCGGGCTTACTATCGGTGGGGGTGTTAGATACTTCGGGCTTTGCGGGGTTACTTTTGGTGGTTGTGTTGCATAGTAAGGCTTTGGCGGGCTTACTTTGGTGGCGGTGTTACATATCCCGGCCTTGGTGGACTTACTCTTGGTGGAGGTGTTAAATACTTCGGGCTTGGTGGGCTTACTCTTGGCTTTGGATATGTCGACAATGCCGCAAAAAAATATACATCAACAAATCAAATACTATAATATAGATGGTTACAAAAGTACTAAAATGATGATTTAGTTTCACAATTATCAGTCATAAGTATGTAAAATCAATTTTATGTTGTTCACATTTTATATGTGAAGAATTAGATCTAAAACACAAGAAAAAATGGCTGGAATAATAAAGAAGAGCTGCATGCCTGGTGCAAATAGGAAGATGGCCCAGAATGCAATTTTGAAAGAAATATATGCCATAGGGAAATAGAGATCTTTTATATTTGTTTGGTGTAAAGAATTAAGTTCATGTTGCTCATATTTATAAGCAAGAAAACATAAACAATTTAACTGCGTTTTTTTGCAACTAAAATGAAACGCATCAATAACTAAACTCTGTTCAATGTGAGAATACTTAATTGAGTTTAATTACATCGTTAGTCACCACAAAAAGACAAATACAGGAGCGGAGTCTATGGGCGGCCCCCTTATAGGCTTGGCGGCCCCCATATATATCTGGGACCGCCGGGACCGCCCACAGATGACCGTTGGGATTTCCTGTCTATAAATACTGCTCCATTCCCAGCAGAAAAATATTTCTCTTTGCACGAAATTTTTTAGTATTCTCTCTCTCTCTCTAAAACTTCTTTCTCTCACTAAAACTCTTGATCACTAACATATTTAGATCTTGTTTCAAGTGATCTAATCTTATCTTCTTCATCTCAATTCTCCTCTCTATCAAGTGCAAGAGAAGAACACTTGTATTCGTCAAGAAACAAAGTGTTGATTAGTGATCTATCCGCTCTTCTTCTAAGTACCAAACCACCATTGTATTTATCTTGTGTATTTGTGTGATTCGGATATTGTGTAGATCTGATAGTGTAGATCTTGTGAGTGTGTATATCTTGTGAAGTGGTAGATTGGTTCTAGCTAAGATTAGGACTCGATATTTAGCTTAGTGTCAGAAAATAACGTAAGCGACATGTAAACGGTTTTCTCCGACTAAAGGGAGATTGTTGACATAGTGAAATCTCAAGTCGGATACTCGGGGAGTGGAGTAGGGCGAAGAGGTGCTTCGTAGCCGAACCACTATAAAATCTTGGTGTCTTGGTTTGGTTGTTTCTTTCCTTATCTCTTTACATTATTATTGTTGTTATCTAGTTTTAGTTTAGATAGTTATTGTGTGTTCATATTGTGAATTGGTTAAACATATAACTCGGATCTAAACATTTTTAAAAGCAAACTTTTAAAAACAAAAACGAACTTGTAAACTATTCAACCCCCCCCCCCCTTCTAGTTTCCACAATTAGTATCAAGAGCCAATGTCACTCAAGATTTTTAAAATATATTGTATTTTAAAGCTTGGATCGATCTATGGATTCCGAGAAATATCTAGAAGGGCAATCTATGCAAAGACCTCCACTTTTTGAAAGCGATAGTTTCATTTATTGGAAAAATATATTCGAGACATATGTTAAATCAAAAGATCTAGATCTTTAGCATGTTATTACCGATGGTGATTTTCAACCCATTATTTAAAATCCGGAAACCAAACTTGATGAGGTTGTCCCTTTTGAAAAACAAACCGATGATCTTAAAAGAAAGCTTGCAAAAAATAACGAAGCCAAAATGGTTATTTACAATGCTTTGCCAAGAAAAGAATATGAAAGAATTTTTATGTGCAATACGGCAAAAGACATTTGGAAAACTTTGTTAATCACCCATCAAGGTAATAACCAAGTCAAAGATAATAAGATCGACCTGTTGGTTCAACAATATGAACAATTCGTCATTTCTGAAGACGAATCTATAGATAGTGCTTTTGCTAGATTTAACACTATTATTACTAGTCTAAAAGCTATTGATGAAGGTTAATCTAGCAAGAATTATGTTAGAAAGTTTCTTAGGGTTCTACATCCTAAATGGAGAGCAAATGTCACGACGATTGAAGAGTCGAAAGACTTAACGTCACTATCTCTTGATGAACTTATCGGGAACCTCAAAGTTCACGAAATGATCATCAAGAAAGATTCCGAAATAGTCAAAGAAAAAGTTGAAAGGAAATCTCTTGCTTTAAAGGCTAAGAAAGAATCTAGTGATGAAGAGTGTTCGACTTTCGAAAGTGAAGACGAAGAGTACGCTATGGCGGTAAGAGACCTTAGGAAGTTCTTTAAAAGAAGAGGAAGATTCGTGAGACAGCCTGGAACGACAAAAAGACGTTCCAAAGAAGCCGAGACGACAAAAACGGTAAGGGTGAAAGGAAATGCTTTAGATGCAGAGATCCAAGTCATCTTATTAGAAAATGTCCAAAGCCACCGAGAGACAAGAACCAAAGAGCATTCCTCAGAGGTTCTTGGAGTGATAGTGGTGAAGAAGATGATGAAAAGATCAAAGACGAAACATGTCTCGTAGCTCAAGCGCCAAATGAGATATGCCTTGGAGTCGACTTGGAACTCGATGAGTGGATAAAGGATAGCGGATACTCTAAGCACATGACGGGTAACCGAGAGCTCTTCTCAAGTTACAAGGCATACAATGGAGGTAATGTTATTTTTGGTAGCAATCTTTGCGGTAACATCATTGGCAAAGGTACGATTTCGAATGACTCTCTCAAAATTGATAATGTAGAACATGTAGATAATTTAAGATTCAACTTGTTAAGTACAGGACAAATATGTGATAATAAGTGTAGAGTAACTTTCTCTGAACATGATAGTGAAATCACTAAGGATGGTAAGGTCATAGGTAGAGGTATTAGGAAGAAAGGCTTATATGTTTTGAAACTAGGAAATAAGCCTAAAGACTAAATTTGTCTAGCAACGATTGATGAAAATTCCACTTTGTGGCATAGTAGATTAGGTCACTGTCACACCTCGTAAATTTCAGGTCATTATTTTAAACTTTTTCGATCATTACTTTTGACATTTATACGTTACGTTTAAATCTAGTAATTTTTCGGGAGGTCATCCCGCGTAAAACTGAAAATCGTTATCGAAAGTGTTCCGACATCGGACTGAGAATAGTCTACGTGTATTATACCTAATAAAGTCATTATATGTCATTTCGTGGTTTACGAATATTTACGTTTGCAATTTTTATATTTTTGGTGTGAGTTTACGTTTTTCGCGTTTTTGATCAAACGGAACCCCGGAAACCCGTAATCTTTTCGTATAAAAACTCCACCTCCTAGAAAGAGTCAATAATATTATTCTCGTCCTAAAACACCGCAACCAAAGAATACATGTTGGTCAACAAAACCAACCTCGTTGGCTTTCCTGTAACTTTGGAACAACTTTCCATGACAAAGTTACATGCCATGGGAAATTGTCTTCATGTTCTCACATCCCAACATAAATTGCAAATCAAATGCAAGGGATGTTTTGGTACTAACTACTTTGGACCCATAAGATATTGGGACCAAATGTTTGAGTTATGTCTTATATAAATAGAATATGCCTTGGAGTCCGACTTGGACCCGATAATGGATTCCAAGGATATCAGATGTTTTCCAAACATATGATGGGCAAAACCGAAAGCTCTTCTCCAATTACAAGGCATAACAATGGAGTAATTGTCATTTTTGTGGTAGTAAGCTTCGCGGTAACATCATTGGCTAAAGGTACGATTTCTAATGACTCCTTTCAAAATAGGATAATGTATAACATGTTGATAACTAGGATTTAACTGCTTAGTATAGAAAAATAGTGATAATAAAGAGTAAAGTAACTTTCCTAACATGATAGTGAAATCACTAAGGATGGAAAAGTCATAGGTAGAGGTATTAGGAAAGATAGGCTTAACGTGAATGAAGTTAGGAAATAAGCCTAATGTTGTTAGCAACTGATTTGATGAAAATTCCACTTTGTGGGCATAGGAGATTAGGTCACGAAAATATGGCGTCTCATTCAATCGTTAGCTCCTCAGGAAATAGTAGAAAACTTACCCAGGCCTGTAAGTTTGATCAACATTCTAAGGAACTAGTTAGAAACTTACCTAAGCTTAAGTTTGATCAACATTTTTATGATTCTTGCGAAATTGGAAAACAAGCCCACATTAGTCATAAAGCTAAGAACATAGTCTCAACGACTAGATGCTTAGAACTTCTCCACATGGATCTTTTTTGTCCATCCGCCGTACGGATTTACGGAGGAAACCGCTACACCTTAGTCATAGTTGATGACTACTCTAGGTATACTTGGACTAGATTTCATAAGGATAAAACCAAAGCTTTCGATCAATTCAAAATATTTAGTAAGAAAATCCAAAACCAATTAGGATGTACAATAGTGTTAATAAGAACCGACCACGGTAGAGAATTTGATAATGAAGTGCAATTTGGTGAGTTTTGTAATTCCATTGGTATTACTCATAACTTCTCGGCTCTATGCACTCCTCAATCAAATGGCATAGTTGAAAGGAAAAAAAGGACACTTTAGAAAATGAGTAGAACCATGTTGAACGATCAATCATTGCCACAAAAGTTTTGGTGTAACGCCGTAGATACTTCAACATACATTCTCAACCGAATCCTAATTAGAGCCATCCTAGGAAAAACACTTTATGAACTCTTGAGAGGTAGGAAACCTACTCTTGACTATTTTAGAGTGTTTGCAAGCAAGTGCTTCATTTTAAACACCAAAGACTACCTTGCCAAGTTTGACCTAAAGTCATACGAAAGTGTCTTTTTAGGTTACTCACAAAATAGTAAAGCCTACATCATCCTTAAAAAACACACTAGGAAAATTGAAGAGTCACTCAACGTGACATTCGATGAAACTCCTCCACCCTCTAAGACATCACCCTTGGTGGATGATGACTTAGATGAAGAAGAAGCTATTAGGGAAACCGAAAAGAAAAACCTAGAAAATGTTGTTAAGGATGAAACATTAGAGATTGACGAAATAGTCAATATTAAGGAATCTAGGAACCATCCCTTGGAAAATGTCATAGGAAACCTTAATCAACTATAGAACCTAAGAATGTGAACGAAGCTTTAGGAGATGAAAGTTGGATAGTCGCTATGCAAGAAGAATTAAATCAATTCATTGCTAACGACGTTTGGGAGTTAGTTCCACAACCTAAGAATATGACAATTATAGGAACTAAGTGGGTGTTTAGAAATAAGTTAGACGAGAACGGTGTTGTTTCTCGAAATAAGGCTAGGTTAGTTGCTCAAGGCTACAACCAACAAGAGGGCATCGACTATGATGAAACTTATGCCCCGGTTGCTAGACTTGAATCTATTAGGATATTATTAGCTTATGCTTGCGCCTTAGATTTTAAACTATTCCAAATGGATGTAAAAAGTGCATTCCTGAACGGTTTTATCAATGAGGAGGTATACGTGGCACAACCTCCGGGATTCATTGATTTCGAGAAACCGGATCATGTTTATAAATTAAAGAAAGCTTTATATGGTCTTAAACAAGCACCCAAAGCTTGGTATGATAGATTAAAAGCTTTCCTTATTAAACATGAATATAAAATGGGAATGGTAGATAACACTCTTTTTACTAAGAAGAAAAGTTCAAATCTCATCATTGTTCAAATATATGTCGATGACATTATATTCGGTTCGACTTGTCAAGACATGTGTGATGAATTTGCCAAAATCATGCATGACGAGTTCGAGATGAGCATGATGGGTGAACTTAACTTCTTCCTTGGATTACAAATAAAACAAATGGAAGACGGTATCTTCTTTAATCAATCTAAGTATATTAAAGAAATGCTTAAGAAATTTGGTCTAGAAGATTCTAAACCAATGAAAACCCCCATGTCCTTCGATACTAAACTCATGAAAGACAAAGAGTGTGAGTCTCTAGATAGTACCAAGTATCGAGGCATGATAGGTAGTTTATTATACCTAATGGCAAGTAGGCCCGAAATCATGTTTAGTGTCTGCCTTTGTGCCCGATTCCAAGAGGCTCCCAAAACCTCTCACCTTGAAGCGGTTAAGCATATCTTCCGATACATTAAAGGCACTGCGCACTTAGGATTATGGTATCCTAAAGGGACCGGCATATAAACCGTAGTATATGCCGACTTTGATCATGCGGGAGATTATGTGGATCGAAAGAGCACTAGCGGTATTTGTACGTTCGTGGGATTTTGTTTGACATCTTAGTTCTCCAAGAAACAAACCACTCTTGCTATATCCACTACCGAAGCTGAATACGTAAGCGCCGGAAAGGCATGTCAACAAGCACTATGGATGAAACAAGCTCTCATCGACTACGACGTACGACTCGACAATGTTCCCATCATGTGCGACAACAAAGGCGCGATTGACCTTAGCAAAAACCTGGTGCAACATTCTCGTACCAAACATATCAAACTACGTCACCACTTTCTTCGTGATAATGTCCAGAAAGGACATATCTCAATCAAAAAAGTGCCGTCCGTCAACAACATCGCTGACATCCTTACTAAACCCCTTAAACGTGAATCGTTTAACTATCTACATCTTGGTTTAGGAATGATGGAACACATTCCATAAATCTTATGAGTCTGCTTCTCCTTCTTCTAGTTTCGATTCTAGTCCGTGTTCCATTCCGTATCGTGACAACTTAAGTACTTCATCCGAAGTACTTTAAGCACTTTTAATTCGCGAAATGCTAATTAAAACGTCACTCCCGTTCGTAAAATTTATGTCAAAAACTGAGTCTAAAACCCTCGACTGAGGGCGGCCCCCATATAGGCGGCCCCCAATATATTTGAGACCACCAGGAGATATGGGACCGCCATCAGCAGACCATGAATATGAACACTTAGTTATAATTTTACAAAACACAAAACCAAACACACCCCCTTCTTCACTGCAGCGACGAAAATGCAAAAAAACAACCCAAAAACTCAAAATCAACCACTAAAATACAAATTGAAGATAAAATCAACACCTACAATCATTCACAACATCTTAAAGATCATAAATTGTAAGTCATTTCATCTATTTTGTTTCAATTTGAGTCTAGGGTTCATGATGAACACCAAAAATTGAAATTGAGGATTTTTGATTTTGCTTTCAATTTTGTACAATTATGACTACTAGGATACAATGTACAACTAATATGCTTCCTGCAGATGTAGGATTTGCATACATTAGTAAGTTTAATCAAAAAAATTATTTTTGAACCAAAACCCCAATTTTATTTTCAAATTACTCACGTTGGAACATAATAAAATTGTTGTTATGCATTGTCAATACAATCTAAAAATGTTTTCAAACACATGCATAATGATCTCATGAACAAATTTCGAGATACATAATTCATATGTATTTTTCGACTTTGTTTGCCTTAATTTTATATAAGTCGAACAAGAATGTTATCGGTCTTATTAGTCGTAATTAGTCTTGTTAAGTAAGAGGCTAGTCGGGTTAAATGGGCTTGGATTGTAATCTAATATTGTCCGTGTTTCCTGCTCAAAGCCCAAGATATGCCAATCCCGACCCAAGTAGAAAAGCCCATATGCCATATATTGGTTAAGGGTATAAAAAGAACCCTCTCCACACATGGAGAGGGTGTTGGTTGCACATTTCTTACTTGTAACTCATCATTTATCTCTTTAATCTAACATTCCAAGTTCTTTTCTTCTCTCTCTTGTTCTTTCTTATTTCCGGCTTCTATTCGGCTTATTTGGGTTTGCTTATTTGTTGTGAAAGGAATATTATTCTAAGACGAACATGTGGTATCACTCGCCAAGGGGTGTTTAGTGTTTGATTCTTGTGGTTTAATTAGTTATTTCGTGGCTAATTTAGGTTTAAAAGCTCACGGCACAAGAGCTTCTGTTTTTTTAGTTTGTTAAGCCTCTTATCTCCTTACTCTACTTGCTATTAAGCCTATTTAGTAGCAAAATCATGTCTTAGATAAGCTATAAGACTTCTTTTTAAGCTTATTTAAGAATCGGCTTATTTTTCTTCTTTTTTCTTCTCGACGTGGTTTGTTGGACTCGATTTAGATGAGTCACAAGAGTCACGTCCTATTTGTTTGATCTTCAAACTAGTTTCTTAGTTCTCTAAAAATTTTGTTGCTAATTTCGAGCTCATTCCTAGCTTATTTCGAGCTTATACCGAGCTTATTTCAAGCTTATTTCGAGCTTATTTGTGGTTTCTCTTATCTTGTTTGTGGTCCACACCGGTCAAGATTAAGGGAACATAGATCCAATATTTTTGCTTCACAAGTAAAGGACTACTTGTTTTCTAGTAAAAGTGGTCCACACTTGAAAAAGACACCGAGCGGAATATGTACGTTATTGGTTAAGCGAAATATGTACGTTATTGGTTAAGCAGAATATGTACATTAGTTGTTAAGCAAAATATATAGGTTTAAGTCGAACCGAAACATGTTGATAATGTTAAGCGAAATATGTTAGACACTGAAGCGAAACATGCAGATTGAAATACAAGCGAAATATGTTAAACAGTCGAAGCGAAACATGTTAAACTGTCAAGCGAAATATGTTCATTGCCAAGCGAAATATGAAAGTTAATTGCCAAGCGAAATATGTTATGGACAAGCGAAATATGACAGTTACTTGCCAAGTGAATTATGTTTAGAAGTTTAAGAGAAACATGCAACTTTCATTTTTCAAGCGAAACATGCAACTTTTAACCAAGAGAAATATGCAATCCCTCAAACAAAATATGTCAATTTTAATTTCACGGTTTTTCTATTGATTTTGTAAAATCCTGACAAGTAAACTTTTTCCTTCTCGGTTTTAATCA
>BQNB010132201.1:0-18666 GCA_026074375.1 Tanacetum coccineum | reverse complement strand
TTTTTAAACATTTAATTTCATTAAAATCGTTTTTAATTCATAAAAAATTATAAAAAAGTCAAAAAATATAATTCTTTTTTTAAAAAAATTTCTTTTAACATTTAGGACTTAGGAAAATTATATTTGCTTTCGTAGGGTTAAAATTGCAAAATTTGATTTTTCAAAAAGCGGGATTGAATCCCGTTCACGTTTTTAGTGTTTTTAAGCCGTAATCACTTTCGTTTTTGGTCTAGTTTTCTTAGTTATTATCTTTTAGTGAATTAGGACTTATAAAATTCAAAAAGATCGTTTTATGATTTAATTTTGATAATTTAGGGTTTTAGGTCACGTTTTAGGATTCTCGGTTTGTGTTTTTAGTTTATATTTGGTGCCTTAATTGTTTTTTGTTTAAATTGCCTTAATTTTTCTGTAGTTTTAGAAAATCAATCAAAATCTTGTTCCATTCAAGTATCAATTATTAAAATGACTCTCGACTTTCAATTGCATTACTCGTTAGGGATAACGACCTGGGAATCATACTTTCGAATTTACTACAATTGAGATTTTTGATTCTTATCCTTATATTTATATATTTATAAGTATTTTATATTTATTTATATATATTTAAAAGGTATAATCAGAATTGTTAGATATTAGAAAAAGACTCGGTCACCCAGTGTATTTTACTGTTTATTATAGCTTGTAGTTTAATAGTTAATAGTACGATTTTCGGTTTTAAGTCGGGTACTAATACCCGGTATATTGTATGTACTATATAAGCCTATTCCAACTTTGGAAAAGGCAAGCTAGTCATTTCTTTTCATTTCATAGAAACACTTTTTCTCTCTTTAGAAAACTCTCTCAAGTGTTTCTCTCTCTAGAAACTAGCCAATCACTAGAATCATCATAGTGTTATGAATTAAACGATCCTACAGTACTTCTTCCTAAAACCTAGACATGTTAATTCTGTCTTAATTAAACACATCCACATAAAGCAATCGGTGTTGATTATGATCTATCTTAGGAGATTAATAATGGTGATCTTATTAAACCCTCGCTCAACGAAATTTTACTAACTTACTTCTTAACGGCTCTTTATATATTAGTACTCCATTATCCAAGTCTTTACCAAAGGAATCAGAACGTTATTTGTTAATCCCATGTCACCTGCTAGTCTAACTTGTTCACTAAACCAATAGCACATATTAGGCAATATTTTGTGATCTTATGATTCTATATATATAAATCGCAAATATGGAGAGCTATCTCGTCATCTAGCTAACTCTCTATTTTGTATTCCTAGATCCAGTTGAATGATAGGTCACATACTTAAGCACATAAGCGAGTATAAATTGATAAACATAATTCATCACACAACAAATAAGAATGCAATCGATATAAACAAACTAAACATTAAATTATCATAAACATGGCTAATACCTAAAGTTATTAGCCAATAACCATTGTAATGAATACAAGCAAAATAAACGAACAACCAATGTAACCTAACCGAGTTAAACAAATGATACCAAAAATTGAACGATTGTCAAGAGTATAAGGAATTACAAGGTATTTCCTATGAATGAAGTGCTTTTCTTGACCTTCTTGGCTTCTCTTCCCTTTAAAAAATAAAACTTGGTGGTTAAATATTCGTCATTGCTTTTCTGATCTCTTAAAATTCATTTTTAGGGTTTGCATTTATAGGGTCTGGAACTTGGTCGATACGTCATATTAGATGAATTCAATACGGTGTATTATGGATTTCTTAGAGTAGAGACCACGTTTGATATCTTCCAGAATCTTCCAATACTCAATCACTGATATTGCATATAGAGTCTTCTAGATATGGTGTATTTGTATTTGAATCTTCGTGGTTACTTGTGAAGTGCAGGCACAGATACGCCGCATCTTCCTTGATGGATACAGAGTATTGGTTGTCAGAACTAGGGCTGAGCAAAACCAAATAAGAACCGGACCAACAAAACCGGTCGAACCGAGTAAACCGAACTGAACTGACCACCCTTCTGCTCGGTTATCGGTTTGTAGTTTTCAATCATTTTGGTTTCGTGTTTGGTCGGGTTGAAAACCGACAAAATCATTTAAGGCATGATTCAAACTGATTTAGTAATCAGACGTGGGAAAGTGGGAATACAAAGAGTCAAAGAGTTAGGTATCCATTCATTCACCCACCCCTTTTTCTCCTTCCTCCTACTGTGATACCGAAAAAAAACCATCTTAAAACCACAAACCCTAACTTCACAAAACTAAACAATGGATGATATGTCTTCTTTACCTTCAAACCATGAATCATTCTCATCTCAACAAAACTCTACAATAGAAGTAAGTGTTCATTATATTCATATATTGTACATTTTTAGTTTTTTATGTCTTCTTTACCTACACATTATGGATCGTTATGACTATTATGGTGTGTTTGTTTTTTGTTTTAGGTAATTAGTAGATCAGTAATTCAATATGCATGTTTATGTTTTTGGCTAGAGTCCTATTGTTATTGTTACTACTATCACACTACAAGTTTTTGGCTACTACTTTATTGTTATGACTTTTTGGCTATTGCTCTATTGTTATAAGTACTCTCTGAGTTATTTTATGCATGATCCTATTGTTGTACTCCCTCCGTTCCACTTTTATTGTCCTCTTTTGACTTTTTAAAGTCTTTACTTTTCAACTTTAGTCTTTAATATTTTTGTTTGTGGTATATAATACTTGATGAAAATTATACCAATGAAAATACATTTAAAAATCGATACATTCATATATTTTATCAAGTATTATAGAACACAAACTAATATATGTAAGATTAAAGTTGAAAAAGAAAGACTTAAAAAGGTTAAAAGAGGACAATAAAAGTGGGACGAAGGGAATAAGTACTTATTTTTTGTTTTAGTGTGCTTGTTTATGATGATACAATAGACCTTGATGGTGTTGATTTGGGTTATGAGCCAAACCATGATAAATATATTGAAAAGAATCATAAGAAACGCAAAAGGAAATCCCCAAGTAAACCAAGGAAAATGTTTGCCGAGTGTTGGAAATACTTTGATCCAAAGTTTGAACCTAATGAAAACAGGGTAATCACTAAGATGGCATATTGCAAATGGTGTCCCGCGGTTTACAAGGCTGACTCCGTTAAAAATGGTACAGGTGACATGAATAAGCATTATGTAAACTGTGATCAGAACCCTGCAAATGAGCAACGTAATAGACAAAAAAACAAGCATTAGAGAAAAATATTGGTGGGGATGTAGAGGGTGGTAGTATGAATGGAACTTTACAAACTTAGAAACATGATGAAAAAGTGATCAAAAAGTCGTTGATTAAGCTAATTTTTCTAGCGGAGCTTCCATTTAAGTTTGTAGAACACCCGACCTTCATTGAATATTCCACGAACATGCAACCTAAGTTTAATTTGCCCTCTTGTTTTACTATTTCTAAGGATGTTTCAAAGTTTTATCTTGAGGAGAGGAAGGGCCTTGTCAATTTCTTAAGCAATAGTTCCACCATGGTCTATTTAACCACTGATACGTGGACTTCTAGTTGTAAAAGAATGAACTTTATGGTTTTAACCCCCACTTTATAGATAATGATTGGGTAATGAACAAAAGAATAATCAATTTTAGACCAATTAATAGCCATAGAGGGGTAGACATTGGTAAGGTACTTTTGGAATGCATAAACGGATGGGGTATAAAGAATGTTATGACCGTGACGGTTGATAACATTGCTTCAAATGACAAAGCTCTTGAATACTTGTTAGAAAATTTACCAACTAAGTATGATGATGGTAAACACTTTCACGTAAGATGTATGGCTCATATTTTAAACCTAGTTGTCAAAGATGGTTTAAAAGCATACAAAAAGGAGGACACCATAGCTTTAGCCGTCAAATACTTAAAACATTTAAGCCAAAGGGTTACTAACTTTAAAGAAAGTGTTGAAAATGCTTGTGCTTCAAATAAGTTTTTGATTTCTGAATGCCCTACAAGATGGAATTCCACGCATGATATGTTGAAAACGGCTATTGAGTTAAAAGATGCATTTTTTGATTATGATTTTAATAACTCTTGTTTTGCTCGAGACCTTGAGGAAATACCTAAGCGGGCTGATTTTGAGATTTGTAAGAAGGTGGTTGCATTTTTGGAAAAGTTTAAGGAAACAACAAAACTTGTGTCAAGCGTATCAAGCCCCGTAGCTCATTTGTGGTTTTAAGTGATACTTAATATTGATAAGCATCTTCGCGAGTGGCAAGAAAATGCTTCCTTTACTAGAATGATTTCCAAAATGAGACCAAAGTATGACAAATATTAGGGTGATTACAGGAAAATCAACCATTATATGTACTTTGCCGTTATCTTAGATCCGACAATGAAGTCGGAAATAATTGGCTATGGGTTTAAACATTTGATAAAAAATGGTTGTATACCCATGGAGGTCGATGAAGAAAGCGAGGAGACACCAATTCAATTTTTAACCAATGATGAATTAAGTGACAAATTGGTTAAGAAGATTGAAAAAGATATGAGAGTATTATTTGCCATGTTCAAAGAAAAATATGGCTTAAATGTATCAAGTGACATGCCAAAATCAATGGCAAGCCAAACTTAAAACACAAGAAGTCATCATGGTAATGCTTTCTTAAATTCGTTTAAAGATAAAGTTAGAAATAAGCTGAGCGGGGGTGAAGACGAGTTGACCAAATATCTTAAAGAATCACGTCTTGAGCTAGAGGATGACGAAGACTTTGACATACTCAATTGGTGGAAATTAAATAGCCCAAGATTTCCAATCGTATCAAGGATGGCGAAAGGTAATAAATTTCCTTTTTTTACTTATATATTATGTTTGATAAATGCATAACTTATTATTTGTTATAATATTTGTTTTAGGTATCTTGTCAATCCAAGTATCCACCGTTGCTTTTGAATCCGCCTTTAGCGCGAGTTGTCGCATTTTGGATCCATATAGGAATGCTTTAGCGCCAAACATTGTAGAGGCTTTGGTATGCACATAAGATTGGATTTGTACATCAAGTAGAAACATCACTATGGATACATTAGAAAATTTGATGAAAGAAGACGAGTTTGATAAAGAAATCCAAGAAGGCTTAGGCCAACAAAAGGGAGAGCAAGCTCATGGAAAAGGCAAAAATAGTGCAGCTTGATTGCTACTGACCTACTGTATTGTAGATTTTTTGGAACCTGTGCTTTTGAATTTTTTGGAACCTATTGCTTTGTATTGCTATTGTCCTACTGTATTTGAACCTGTGCTTTTGAATTTATGGAGTTTTTTGAACTTGTACTCCATTTGTTCTTGCTACTGTATTTATGGAGTTTATGAAAAATAGATCTATCATTAGTAGCAGGTCTAAGTTACAAAAGTCATATTGTGTTATGTTAAACCATGATGTTTAATTTAGGTGCAGATCTAAGTTGCAAAAGTCATTCCTTGCAGGTTTAAGTTGTAAAAGTTATTCCTTGCAGGTCTAAGTTGGAAAAGTTGGCAAAGAAAGCTAACAAGCCAAATAACCTTTTTGTTGTTGCTCAGTTTTTGTTGATCAAATTTTGTTGCTACTGTATTATGGTTGCTACTGTATTATGTCCCAAATAACCTTTTTGTTGTTGTGTATTTGGCTATTTGCAGCATGTTTAACTCACTAGTCTTCTTAATGAAGCATCAAGCAGTAACAAATCACTATTTAGCTTATGATTAGCATAAGTAACTCACTAGTCAAACAAGAAAAATACATTAAGATCAATAGCGTAAAACTAATTGAGCCAAAAACCATGGTATGTTTAGAAACAGTTGACAAATCACAAATGCATACACATGATTAGCCCTTTGGCTAAAAGTATACAAACTAATCAGTAATCACTAATGACTCCGTAATACATTTGTTTACGTTGGTAAATTCTAAAAGATGTTTTGACATTGCCTACACAAAAAGCATATATGTAAACGCGCCCAATTAAGTTGATCTTAAATTAGTTTAAGTTCAAGACCCATTAAGTAATATATACATCTAGTACCATTTTCCCTCCAAATTTTGCAATTTCGGTTCTTGGTGTCTAAAACCAAAACCGGCCCAACAAAATAGATAAAAACCAAACCGACCCAAGTTTCATTCGGTTCGGTTTCGGTCCAGTCTTTCACCACTTTTCGGTTTCGGTTTCGGTTCAGTTCTAGTCGGTTCGGGTCGGTTTTAAACCGAGGCTCAGCCCTAGTCATAATAGTACTCTTCAGATTTCTTCGTTTAAGCTCCAAAATGCGTGCCTTCTAGTTAAACTTTATCAATTCCTCCATAATTACTACAAATAACAAATATAAGCAATTAGGTACCAATTCATGCAATAATTATATAAAACGATCAATAAACGTAGGATAAATGATGCTATAAAATAGACGTTATTTGATGTCATCACGCCGCTGCCGGGTAGTGAAGTTGTTTAATTCTTATTTTTGTTAATATTTTAGTTTTAGATTTAACATAGTTTAGATTAGTTTAAATTTTATGTTTTTATTCTAATTCGCTTTTGTGTGTGTGCTTGTGTGTTTTTCTTAAGCTTTTAGATTAGTTTTTTTTTATTACTTATAACTCTTCTCTTCGTTTGCGATTAAGACATGTTGAATTCTGTGAAACAGATAACCCAGGAAATGACTATTGGAAGAATACGTGTTCAGTTGAATACTAAAAGAGCAACTCTTACTTAGGGCGAGGTAAAACTTATAACTAGGAAACTACTAAGCACTGCAAGATGAGGTGGTGTCTGGACGAGACAGTCATCAACATCCTTAGGTTTCTTGAAACAAAATTCCCAGCTATAGTTTATAATGATGCTTTGAAACTTGAAATTAAATCTGGATTAAATCCTAACGTCAAATTGGATAACGAAACATCATCGCCCAAATATAATTGCAAACAATATAAATCCAAGGCAGAAAGAAAGGCTTTAAAGAAAAGGTTTTCTAAAAAGGAAAATTTTAATATTTTGAAGACTTGTTTTCTTGTGAAACTCCTTCTTGCAACAATTTGAATTTTGAAAAAGGGGGACGATGATAACAAAATAGGTATGAAGCAACTTTTATGGAAATTGTCTATCTGTGGTTTTGCTACCTATCTCTTAAACAAATTGAATCGCAATAAAACTAATAGATTTTTCATAATTAAAATCTTTGTCAGTGAATTACAAAATATAGTAATATTGCGGATTTATTTGTGTAACGGGATGCTATTAAACTTTGATAAAAATCTATATATGCCATATGGCATCCCGTTCGATTCTAAGTTGTTTTATAAGGATGGGAGGTAGTCAAGGTCTATCCAAATCAGGCTGTGGATCTCTAGGTTTGTTTCGTACTCAGTTATCTCCCAGTCATGGTCAACACGACGTATAAGTAATTTTCTAATACGCCGTATTATAAATTTAATTATTTTGGGTAAAGCTGTTCTTGATTCAATACGGCGTATATAAGGTAAATACGGCGTATTCGTAAACAGTCTATAAATACCCATTCATATATCGGCTGCATGCATGGTTATTATTTCGCAAAGTTAATTCAACTCAACTAAAAAATTCTTGAAATAAGATCTCTATTTTAATCCTCATTGGTTAACTTTATCCCATTCTTGGGACAAGGTAAGTTTGATTCATGTGATCTTAATTCTCTTCAAATTCATTAAGTTGGAGGTTTGAATTCATGTAATTAAAGAATCTTTGTCTAAACTATCTTGTGGTTGGGGTAATGATCTGAGTAACCCTTATTAATCGTTGTCGATTATTGAACCTATTGAAATCTTGATCAAAATTAGGTAAAACTAGTGATTTTTGGTTTGACTTGTATCAGAGGAATCAATACGGTTTATCTACCTGGCAATACGACGTATTGTTTTTCTTCAATATATATAGTGTACCCAGTTTAATGGATATGACGTATCATGTATTTGATACAACAGTTTTTCACACTTGGAGCTTAACTTTTTAAATTGGACTTCTTATTCTTTCTGGTAGGAACGAATGGGTAAAACGACTAACAATGGAAGCAAGAAAGGTACTAAAGCACTAGAAAATAACTTTGACTGGTTTGAATCTTGCATGGCTTTTGAAAAAGGGTTTGACAAATTTTGCAAAAGTTGGTGGATGAAGAATGAGAAAGACGGGGTGTGCGAAGGTGGTTGGAATAGTTACGTGCCCCACGAGGAGTGGAAATCTTAGAGTTCAAGAAAAATAACCCTAACGAAGAGAATCAAGAGAACATTTCTGATTACGAATTAATGATTGATGACAATGATTTTAAGTACATGTGCGATTACTTGCTCTCCAAAGATGCACCTTTCTTTATGAATGAAGAAGAAGAGAAGGTTGAAGAAGACAAATACGAGTTAGTAGGAATACCTCAAGATAGAATGAATACGTTAGGAGAAGAATATGACAAGAGGGTTAGAACAAATGGGTATATTAGCATTCATGAGATAGAGTAAAGAGCTGAAGGAAGTCTAACTTAAATACTTTTCTGTAACAAAAGTGCTTGCCGGGAGACAACCCAGAATGTAATTTTCAAATTTTATCGAGTTTGTCTTCCCAGACTTTGGATACGGCGTATCCAACCTCAATGGATACGGCATATTGATAGTCTGGACGTTATCTAGTCTTTAATTTTCTGCACTTTAAACATTATTGTCAGATTTGTCTAAACGCCGTATTCATTAAATGAATACAGCGTATTTGACTTCTGACTCGTATTTAGATACTTTTCTACAGGTCTCAATATGTCGTATTCAATTCACTTATACACCGTATATGTTTCCTGTATGTTTTTTTATTTTTAGGTTTTTGTTTTTTCTAACCAACGAATACCGGAGATAGAATTGCACTTGTTTTCTTATATTTAATATAGGAACCTTACTGAACAAAAAGAACAAGTTGGTGGAGTGCTTATATTTTGGAATTACATGTGTGTTGTAGCCATGCTGGTATTCAGACGCTTTTTTAACACACAATCTTGCTCATAAACGCAACATTGAGGATCATAGCGAGCAAATCTCATAGTAGTTTTCTTGTTCTAATTCTTTATTTCCTGTTCTTAATGCTATATTTATACAACGAGGTCGTTGTATATCTCAAGTGGGGGAGGAGAATTAGAACACTTACTTGTCCTTATTTTTACAATTAATATACTTAATATATATAAAATTTAAAAAAAATAGCATATTTTGTGAGATTATTAGTTACATGACCCCGTACACATAACCCTTCATTTTCAATTGTGAGAATTTAGCCTTATCCGTTTCCCAATATTTACCCTAAATTCCACAAAAAATATGAGTGTGCAGGTGACTGTAGTAAACTTTAGAACTTGATTTGGTATATCTATTCGAGACCACCATAATACGCACTATTTTTAATAGATGGAGTGACCTTTCTAAACTGGTAAATTTCTAGGATTACACCAAAAAGCCTATATATATTGTGATATTAACTAACCACATCGGTTAGTTAACCCCCCTTAAAAACTCTTTTGTTTACTCTCATTTTTAGAGTAAGATACCCCCTAGAAAAACATGCTGAGCCATTCCATTATTTTTATTCCACCACCAAATATTTTTTTCGTTACACCTTTACATCTTAGCCTATCCTATTATATTAAGTTCTATTTTAGTTGCTAGTTGATTTTGTGTAAAGTATTGTATTTCCTGTGTTTGTGTGCGTATTTTCTATCAATGGTTAGGTCGGGAAATTGCACAATGCAATGGAAATATGAAAGTAGTGTATTTTTATTTCTCATATGTTTACTACTTTCACAAGTATGATCGAAAATAAAATCTAGATTTATTATGTCCGTAAAGTGGTGAAATTTTACACCCAATTTTGTTTTTCAGTATTAGTTAAAAAATAAAAAAAATTGAAAAATACAAAAAAAGTGATCTGTAGAATATTGTTGTATGTTGGTCGAAATAAACCAACTATGTATTTCTTGTATAAAGTGGTAGATATCGCCACTATTGTTGTATATTATATATATTATGGATGTTTGGGAGTTGGCCGTTATGGGAACACCAGCTAAGGTTGTTTGATTAATCTATTAATCGAGACATCTATGAGCCTAATTCGTGTCTACCCAAAGCATGAGTTTCCGTGTTAAAGTGTGAGTTAGTCTATGATTTTGTGTCTTTTTCAATGGATGGTCGGGAAAGTATCTAGCAACATTGTTCCTTATTTGTTCGGACTTAATCTATTTGTTTCATTCTTTTTATTTAACACCAATTATATATTTCCCATGCCTAATCCCTAACATTTGGTTTGCTCGAATGAGGAAGTAAGCAATCACATATGTCTATACCATCGTTATGGATGTGTGTGTGTGGTTTTGTCGCCCTTGTTGGTGTATTTTTGTTGGTGAAGGATTAGAAAGATTCCATACCCTATATTGTTCTTCATCCTAACCTTTAGTTTTACTCGAATGAGGGAGTGAGCAATCATGTATGTTTATTCTATTGTTATGGATGTGTATATGTTGTTTCGTAGCCCTTTTTGGTTAACGACTATAGGTGAAGATTACTAGTCCTATTTTATTATTCGAGTTAAAGAGTGAGCAATCGCAGGTGTCGCGGTCATGGATTTGATTGTGCATTTGTGGTTTCGTCGCCTTTTCTAGAATATTGGTATCGATGGAGTTAGAAAGAATGATCAACTCTTAAACCTTATCATTTAACCTAAATTACCTTTTTATGACTTTTTACTCCTTAGCTTTAGTGGTGGAGATGTGTATCCTTGCCAAGCTTATGATAGAATACTCGTCAAGACCGAGCAATTGAGCGAATTACTTAAATGTTACCACATAGATTAGTTAAGTGATTTGAGTGATTTCATTCTCCTATTTCGTGAGGTGTTTGGTTGTGTACTAGTAATTAAACAAAAAATTGCTTAAAGGGAAAATCTTAAACCTCGGTTTGGGATACATTTTCATAAGTTTTCTAAAGTCTACTTGAGGAAAAGTAGGATTCAAGTGGGGATATTTGATGACATCAAATAACGTCACTTCTATAGCATCATTTATCCTATCTAAATTGCCCATTTTACATTATTTATGCATGGATTGGTACTTAATTGCTTATATTTGTTAATTACAGTAAATATGGAGCAATTAGTGAAGTTTAACTAAAAGGCACAAATTTTGGAGCTTAAACGAAGAAATCAAGAATCTACTGTTATGACGACCTATACGTCGTATCCAACAAGGAAGATACGGCGTATTTATGCCTCGACTTCATACGAAACCACAAAGATTTTATGACCAATACGCCATATCCAGAAGATCAATACACTATATGTATGTGGCGGTTGATGAATATTCTAGAAGATATTTATCATGGTCCCCACTCCAAGAAATCTCCAATATGTCGTATTGAGCATCTTCAATACAGCGTATCGACCTTTTTCCATACTTTATAAATACAAACCCTAACATACGAATTTGGAGAGAGCTAAAGTGTGCAATTAGGGTTTTAACCACCAAGTTTGATTTTTTCCACATCAACTATACGCCGTATATAATACTTTGGTCAATAAAGAAGAACAAGTTAGTTTTACCCAATACGTCATATCCATCATAAAGATACGGCGTATCCGTTCCCAAAATTCATCAAAGACATCCATGACGAGAAGACCCCAATACTTTGTATCCAAATGCCTCAATACTCCATACTGGTCAATACTCCGTATTCGAAGACCTTAATACTCCGTATTTGGCAATACTCCATATCTAAATTCTCAATACGCCGTATTGAAGTCAGCTATAAAATATTTTTGAATGTTAGTGGAGCCCAGGCCAAGAAACCCCAATACGCCGTTGAACTTCTTCAATACGGCGCATCGACCTTTTTCCAGACTCTATAAATACAAACCCTAAAATACGAATTTGAAGAGAGCTAAAGTGTGCAATTAGGGTTTTAACCACAAAGTTCGATTTTTTAGAAGAGAAAAGAAGCAAGAAGTCCTTGCATCTATCTCAATCCATGAAGAACTCCTTGTAATCATCTAACTCCTAAATTCGCATTCGGTTTTTGTATCATTCAAGGTATTTGGTGTTCGTCTATGACATTTGTATTCGTTACAATGGTTATTGGCTAATACCTATAGGTATTAGCCATGTTTATGATAATTTAATGTTTGGTTTATGTTTATATCAATTCCATTCTTATTTGTTATCTGTTGATTATGTTTATTACTTCATATTCGTTTATGTTTGATTATGTGGTTTAACTTATCATTCAACTGGATCTAGTGATACTGACCAAGTAATCTAGGTTTGGGATAAAATTGCATATAGGTTATATGTGACTCTGGAACCATAGGACTACAAATTTAACTCTCTAGTGTTTTCCCCGGTTATAAAGGATGGTATAGCTAAGTGGTGACTTAGGATTTAGAAATGCATCGTACAACCTTGCTTGGATCTCTACGGACTGTAGACTACTAGCATATATAATTTGATTGAACATAAGTGGGTAAAGCCTCAATGAGCTAGGTTTCAATATTCACCAGTATTGTCTCCTAGATAGATTATAATCAGCCGTGATTGCTTTATACGGATGTGTTTAATTGTGACAGAATTAGCATGTCTAGGCTTTAGAAAGAAGTAACGCCTAAATCTAGGAATGATATATCAACAACAATAAGACAATCATTGCACCAATAAACTATCCAGCATTAGATTAGATTAAACATGGTTAGTATGTTTTCCTTACATAAGGCTCGACCGCTTCTCTATCTTTTGATTATCAACTTGTGTGTGTTATTCCCTATTGTCTTCACTTTAGTAATCCAAAACCTATGCCAGTCTCTCAGGTCGAAAACCCCCCTTTATCCGTTAGTTTTAGGTTTAACTTATATTAACATAGAATAGACTAACTTAGGATTAACTTAAATAACTAAAATACTGATAGAATTAGGAATTAACGCTCTTGCTCTTAGTGATCGACACCCTACTTACCAACGAAGCTACAACTCATCAGGTCCACTGCACGTTAGTGTTGTTTTTAGGTAAAGTCGGCAAAATATAAAATAGTAAAACTTGATAATAAAATTACCTGCGCACAACGACACATCACACCTCATCAAAAAATTTCTGGGAATTTCCAGATTTGACATTCGTGTATTGTTTAGCATGTTTGGACCCTTTAGACTTTGATTCAGAATGTAAGGCTTACATTTTTTGAAAGGCAACTCAAAAAACGCCAATCTAGGCTTTGGAATGGACTGATTTCATTAGAAAATGAATAAGTTATGCCCTGAGAAGTCGGGTCTAAAATTGTTTACAACAAACTGCTTTGATTTACTATGTATAAATACTTGGCAAACTTGGATTTAAATCACATTTGGAACTTGGTAAACCTTATACATAAGTATATAAGGGTGATAAAAGTTTATAAACTCATATGCATATAGTTCACTACATCTTGTAAACCTAAAGAGTCATATTTAATTAGGTTGCGGTTAGGACTCGTGTTTCACTGAACTTGCGCATATTTCTCGATTATATCATTTTGATAAGGCGAGTTACATGGACCTACTTTTTACTTGTTTTGAAATACTTGGGGTGAGAGTACATTGCTTGCTTTTACTTACAGACACAAGTACATAAAACTTTTACAGATTGACACTAAGTTACCCTATTGGCATGAAGTCCCCACTATCATGAACCATTAATTACTATGCGTAAGCGCAAATGCCGTGAATAGATCTATTTGGGATTGAACTTCCCCGTCCGGGTGTTGATAACTCTCACTTGACCGACTGTGCTGATCAAACAGACGCATTTCATTTGAGGAACTTTAGGTATTTGGCAAAGCACCTACCGGGGCAAACTTGTAACAACTTAAACTTTACTTTAGGCTTCGGTGTCATGAGCTTAGTGCAATAGTAATACTTATTGTGTGATATTGTATTTGTTATAATAGTGACACATACTCGGAAATCTTGTGGTCCACACTTATACTTATTTAAACCTATGATCTCACCAACTTTATGTTGACATTTTTAAGCATGTATTTCTCAGGTCCTTAAATTGCAAACATCATGGCTAGCTTTTCAGAGTCTCATGTAGGGTCACCCGGTTAGGTCATGTCGCATTGAAGACTTTTTGCATAAACTTCGTTCATTTGATTATCTTTCCAAACTGTTGACTATTTTGTGATGAATATATGGGATGTATTTTGTGAAAACTTACTTTATCCTGATTTATCAAATGAATGCCTTTTTAAAATGACTCATTTAGATTGTTCTTATATTCTTTTCTCCTTTTTGTTATGAAGTCATACCCCGGTTACCTTCCGCTATAATAATTTGGAGGTGTGACACAATGGGATAGTAACAGAAAAGCATGATGAAAGCAACAGATTAAGGAATGATAGAAATGCTGATGATGCATGTGACAATCCATCAATTTTAGTTCGTTATTTTATCCTCGAGTATTAATTATAATTTTCATTTTTATGTTGAGATATGAACTCACGACTAACCGGGAGAATTAGGGCTTACATTTGTAAATTACGTGACGTTTATAAAGAACTGGTGAATCCTACGTTAAGCATCGACGTTTATATTTCCAAAATGTCGTAGAAATATTTTTATTACATTCGTTTTTATTTTTTGTGTCTCGTACTATTTTTACGTTTTACGAAAAACGACTACAAATCATACCTTTTTAAATATCGGACTTTAAAAATACCCGTATTTACAAATTATAGGTCAAGTTTTTAAATAAATTAAAACTCAACCCACTTATATTACCCCTCATTGGGGCGGATCAACCAAGGGGTGAGGTGTCCCCTTGGTGATCAATATGGTATCATGCAACCTACACTTGGCATTTTGGTTTGAAACACATATAAGCTCTCTTTGACCAATTTTCACACACGCATCTCATATTATACAACCAAGATCTAAATTTTCTCTCTTCCTAGCCCCATATTTACGCCACCATAAACACCAAGAACACCTATTTCATGAATTTTAAAGATCAAACAATGATGAACACTAGTGAATATGACTACCTAGTGTAATCCCTATATTTTTGAAGTGATAAAAGAGGTTTTTCAAGAAGGTTTTTATACAAGTTGGGGCTGATTTTGTACAAGTTTTTATCAAGTTATTTTGGGTAAAGAAAATGGTGATCAAGAAAAATATGGGTGGAGATCAAGCTTGAAGTTGAAGTCTTGTATATTTCTTTTGATCATTTGATCATTTTCTTCATATTTCTTGTGGTAAAATCTCATGAGTCTTATTTATGTTTTCTTTTGATTTTCAAAATGTATATGTATATGTATAATGTATGATGATCAAGAAATAAAAGTGGTAATGTATGTGTAGATTTAGGTTAAAACTAGCTAAAATGACTATTAAAACAAGTAAAATGATCATAAAATTTATGGGCTGTAATGAACAGTAGGTTTCATAATTTTCTACAGGTTTGAGGTTGGATTTGATTGCATTAGGTTGTAGACAATTCTTTTATGAACACTTGGCAAGTTGAATCACCACTAGAAAGTAAAAATTGAGTAAGTTATGGTCAAAATACTAAAACTAGTGGATTCTGACCTTGCTATACAGATGGTATAAAAAGTCATACTTACGTACTGAGTTGGTTAAAAAGTTAAAACTATAAGACCTAGATAAAATCATGTAGGTTCTGAATCAATTGGATGGTCAACCAACTCCTTATGGTTTGTAAATGGCATCAAAAATGGTGAAAGTGAGATTTCAGTCCAAATTTGTAACTTGACCTTTATGTAGTAAATTGTTCATATGTATAAGTATATTTAAAATAAGTACAAAAATGGTTTTGGATCTGGAAATTACACTTAAATATGAAACTAAGGATACAAATATATCAATTATACCATTTACGGATTTTAAATTATGACTATTTACGTAAACGTAAAAGTATACAAAATTTACTATTACCCGAACACTATACTACGTAAAGCGATTTTTGTAACTAAAACCGAGGTGGTAGGACCCACTTTTTGGAAGTTTTAAAAGGCTAACATACTGATAATAAAAGTGTCCCGACCTCGAGAACCCGAAAAATTATAACAAGAGTCATATATAAGCTTAAATGAGCCATAAGGCCTTATTGGGCCACTAGGCCCAATGTAACAAATTGGACTCTATGGACTTAGCTTTAGGCCCAATCCACTTGGACCTAACTTTTGGGCTAGGACCTGGTCCTTGAGTGATAATATTAACCTAATAACTTAATGGGCTTGCTTAATGGGCCTATTGGGCTTTTTGGACCAATTTGGACAATACTAGTAAAATGGCTAATAAAAACAAGTTAAAAACCTAGAAAACTCTAAGTGTGAAATAAATATGTTGCAAGAGTATGATCATCATATAAACTACATGTATACATATACTTATTTAATTTATGAATTATCATTTATTTTTATCGACTAGAAACCTAAGACCCTTTACAATTTGTATAGGTCTTGGTTGATTGACGCGCCTACTTCCGAAGTTTTTATTCATCGATATTCTCGTCCGACATCACTAAGTGAGTTCATAGCCTCGCATTTTTACACTTTAATTGTTTTATAAACCCGCGAGGGAGATAACATGCTTGTTTTTAAAATAGAACACAAGGGAGATTGTATGCTAGTTGCCTGGATTATTATTATAAGTTAGCTTAACTCGCTAGATAAAAGACCCGCAGAAATCATGAATTGTTAATTGCCGGGAAATGGCATACGCTTATACATGGAATAGTACTATTTGGAGACTACCACCTCCAATCCGTGACGACTGGCTATCGTCTCGTGTCGGGAAAATGACACCACGGATGCATTGTATAGAGAATAATATACACTCATAGCGAGGGTGTATAGTGGGCATTATTTTGATTATATGGTAAGGTTCGATGTCATGAGGCTTATAAATAATCCCCCGATATAACTTTGTTTGGCCACATCGTTATATCCTGATGAATATTGAGAAATGATACTTGTGTTCGGAAAAATTTTATTGTTTATATATATAAACTCTATGGATTCACTCAACATTATTGTTGACGTTTTAGCATGTTTTATCTCAGGTCCTTGAAGGTAATTCGGCGATGGAGATTTTGGTTGTCGCTTATGGAAACCTAAACGTTTTGAAGGCCCATTAAATAAAAGTCATTCGAAGATGATTTGTAAAAATGTTGTATGAATTATCAAACAATTTGGGACCGATGATGTAAACTTTTACTTCGAATGAATGTATTTAAAAACGTCTCTTTTCGAGTCGTTTTCTATGCTTGAGTTGTTGTATTAATACGTAGCACCCCAAAGGACCCTTCCGCTGATATTGATGAAAATGGGGGTGTTACAGATTGGTATCAAGAGCTTAAGTTATAGAGAACAAAAGATTTTCAAAAGAAGAAAATGAACAAAAGAATTTTTGAAATCTTTTAACTATAACTGTGCAAGCGAAATCTCCGAATTACCAATGGACAAGAATGAGAAGGAATTATTTATCGATATATATATATGGAAAAATATATATGTTATAATATGAAATTTTCATTTATTTGAATATAAATGTTAATTATGTAATTATTTAATACTAATACGAGATATTTATACGACGCAGATTGTCATGGAGAACCCTAATCACCTTAACGAGCCGAACGAAGCTATTCCCGAAGTGAACCCAGTTATTCCCGAGCCGAACCACGTTGAGGATGCCCATGATCCCAACGAAATGGTTGACATTCCCGATGATGAGGAGTTAGTAGATTATAATGAGGATGATGAAGAAGAACCTGAAGAAGAACCTGAGGAAGAACCCGAAGAAGAACCGGAACCAAATAATGGGCATGGGAATCAGTTTGCCCAACATCCTAACCCACAGCCCGGTAATATGAATGGTTGGTTAGAGGAGGATGATGATATGAATGAGAATGTTAATAATGAGGATATCGAGGATGAGGATGTTGAGATTGAGGTCGATGACGATGCGGAGTTGATCTTTCCTTATGAGGTGGAGGGTGACCAAACCCCGCCACCTAGAGATGAGTCTTCTGATTCTGAGCCACCTACGTTGATTTAGTTGATTATGATGGTGATGATGAAGAAAACTCGGAAGAAGATTCAGAAGAAGACCCGGAAGAATAACCGAAACCAAATAATGGGCATGGGGATTAGTTTGCCCAGCATCCTAACCCACAGCCCGGTAATATGAATGGTTGGTTGGAGGAGGATGATGATATGAATGAGAATGTTAATGATGAGGATATCGAGGATGAGGATGTTGAGATTGAGGTCGATGACGATGCGGAGTTGATCTTTCCTTATGAGGTGGAGGGTGACCAAACCCCGCCACCTAGAGATGAGTCTTCTGATTCTGAGCCACCTAATGCGGAGTCATCTGATTCTGTATCATCTGATTTTGAGTCAGAGGACGAGGAGGTTGATGTTGCACCCGAGGTTGATGTTGCACCCAAGGTTGATGTTGCACCCGAGGTTGATGTTGCACCCGAGGTTGATGTTGCACCTGAGGCTACTGTTAGGACTTCTACCCAAAAGCTTTATGCTATTCGTGACTTTCCGAGGGGCTTATATAAGGTAGGAGAGTCATCTTCTGCTTGTGACTCATCATATGTTGGTGGATTGGCACCTTGGGCTTTGAG
>BQNB010132200.1:2461-18666 GCA_026074375.1 Tanacetum coccineum | reverse complement strand
CCGAGCTCTAAATTCCATTTCTAATTTTTAAGGAATTTTTTATTTTGTTTTTTAGCCGTTTTAACGAAAATCGTCGTTTTAGCTAACTGCGAAGCGTGCCTTGAATATTAATTCATTTTAACGTTGAGAAATCAATAATTCCATATTTTAGCTTCGAGAGCTTATTTATTTTTCATCTTTTATCCGTGTTTGGCCGAAAGCGAGTTAAAATAGTATTTTTACAATTTTTAATATTTCAATTAAGTGTTTAAAAAACAAATATTATGGTATAATAATAATAATAATAACAATAATAATATAAAATATAAACATAACATATAATCTAAACACTCTTTTTAATTGTTTCTTTGTTTAGACTCCATCAAAACTAAAAACCAAACACCCCTTTTATCTTTTAATTATCTCTTACAAAATCCTAAAACAAACACTCCCTTATATAAAGATTTACCTATATAAACCTTTGACTCTTTTATAAAAACACACACACATAACACAGATAAAAAATATCAGTGTCCCTCCTCCTCTCTTTACTGTGTTCGATACACACACACCCAAACCACCAAAAATCTTCAACTTGATTCTTAAATCACTCCCATTTAACCCCAAATCATTCCTAAATTAATCCCCACCATTCTTTATAACCTCAAATTAATCATGCACGAGGTTTTTTCCAGATTTATGATCTCTTGATTTTTTTTCAAGATTTTTGATTTTAGGGTTTTGTTCCAATTGGGTGCAATTAAGGTATCTAAGGTTTGATTACTAGTGTTTTTCACAAGATTTGAGTAGAAAAATCAAGACTTTTGGTCCTCTCTTGCTCCTTCTTGTTTTCGGCCAAGACACCAAAACCACAAGGGTTTGTGGTTTTGACTAATTACTTGTTTCAGTATCTTCTTGTAAGTATTTTCTTTGATTTTGATTTGGTTTTAAGTATATATGTGCATGCATGTTGATTTTGATAATTAGGAGAATCCATGTTAATTTGTGAAAGATGAGTTTTGATTCGTGAATAATTTAGGAATGATCCAAATGGTTAAGTATGATTATAGTTAGTGTGGGGTTATGTTAATGCGAATTAAGAGAAAAAAAAAAGTTAATAGAGGAGAGAGGGACGAAAGAGTAGAGAGAGGTGTGAAAAATTAAGATTTGCGAGGGTTTGTAAATCCTCAATTAGACCAGAAAGTTTAGGCTTCATTCAGCAAGATGAGCGTTGTTGTAAACTGAGATTTAAAAGATTAGTGTGGTGGTGGTTTGAGCTTCCAACTCTTAAAAACGAAAGATATGGCATTTTGAAGTGTGAAAACTAAAGCGGCAAAATTCTGCACACACTGTTTTTGCGCAGAATTTTGGTCCATCTGCGCGACGGTGTAAATTTGGTCATATCCAAGTAGCACTACAAGATTTGCAGGACCCCTATGATTAATTTCTCGAGTCTACTTCCAACGAACTAAGCCTCGCAATTTTCAGAATGTAAAAGTGTGAGTCAACCCTTGTACAAGCGATTAAATGTCAAAACTGTGTGTTGCTGACCTAGAAGATTCGTATAAATATGCTTTTGCATGCGGTCAAAACTTAATAATTTATCGACGAAATCTAATGTACATCTTCATAATAGTATACTTCCCTGAAATATTTCAGAATTTTCTGTAAGGTTTAGATAGGTCAGATAGTGCCAAACTTTTGCAAAGTCCAGCAGACCCTGTTTTAGAACAAGTGGACCATTGATGTGTCATTCATAAATAAATTACTTAGTCTTATGACTTATGGGTGAATTATAGTTTAAATAACATATATAGGCAAGATAAAGAGTAGGGAGATCGACTAGTTCGACCATTTAGCGTTCCATTAAGTAAGCCGATCATTTAGCTAAAAACGGATAAAATTTCAGAAAATGTGTAATCAATAGAAACATTAAGTGATGTAGTCCATGGATTCCAAAGTATCATTTTTCATGCACATTATATAATACAATGGTTTTGCGTCTTTTATATAGCTGCTCTAACAATCGCATATTAATTTTATTAATAGGTTACCATTTGATTGTCGCGTTTCGTTTCTAGTCCTTGTTTGATATCTTATACATCTTCTATTCTCCGTTAAGTCATAGCCCATCTTTATCTTTCATAATGGTTTCGCATGAAACTGTTATCGGTGAGAATACAAGCTCGTTTTACTAAGCCAACTTATTGATTTCTACTACTTAAGCGTTACATGACTTTTAATACATGGCTGTTTACTCATGAATTTACTAAAGCTTGATTTGCTTACTACATGATTTGAGATCACTGAATTCTTATATATGAAAACTGAGAGTTTTGAACACATTACTTGTTTTACATTAGACACAAGTGTTATTCAATTGTATGTTATCCAGATTAATGCTTGAATATTATTGCATAAGTTGCCTTATTGCCATTAAGTCCCTACTTATCATGAACCATTAATTGCTATTGTAGTAAGCGCGAATGTTATAGGTAGATCTATCAGGACTAGCAATCCCCACCTTTCTTTGAGGTCACAAGTTGATCATGGTGCATATAACATTGGAGTACTGTTAGATTCTGGGCAAGCATCCTATACATTTGAGGCACAAACTTTTAAAGTTTCCGGGGTCCATGAGCTTAGTGCAATATAATATATTTCCTTAGGACATGAGTGAATTTGTTTCTCTTGTCTATATTACTAATTCTTTTCTTGGGGTCCACTTACTGAACATTACCTGATTGATTTAAATCACTACATGGATGTCGAAAGATTACTTATATAATAATTGTAACGCTACTTTCTACTGAAACATTATATTGAGTTATTTCAATACTTAACTACTTCTATTTTACTTAAACCTATAATTTAACCAACATTATTGTAGTACCGGCTTATTTTTGCATTATTTTCTCAAGTTAGTATCTGTTAGCTGAGCATTGGAGCATTTGATGCGCGAATATCAAACATTAAAGCATGGTTTTCTCACATTCGATAATCATTTTTCTTTAAATAACAAATGCGTCCATGTTTAAACTCTTGTAACTTTTTTAAAAAGGAAAATATTGGACCCTGAATTTACTCTGATTTTATTTAAATCGAATGTGACATTAATTAAACATCTCTTTTGAGGTCGTTTTCTGTACTTAGTGTGTATCAACTATGAAGTAGAACCCCAAGTGTAATCCCCTGTGTTGTTGATATTTTGGGGGTGTTACAGATTGGTATCAGAGCACTCGTTATAGAGAACTATGTCGTTTTTAAATCCCTAGACTATAACTGTTTTTCTAAAAAAATTAAGAATCCTTCACCATTATCTGATATTCACGCGCGCTTGCTCCCAGGTAACTTATATGCTCTCTTTTGCATCTGTATTTATATTAACATTAAAATTTTGAATATCATCACTTGGTTATTATTCCTCTCCTCATACGTCTATCTTATGACCGTCAGTATTAATTTATTTATAATCGGCCGATATATATAAACTTTGCTTACTCCGGACTATCGCGTACTTCCTACTTCCTTATTTTCTCTCTCGAATGTTAATACTGGTATTATATATGGATACTCGTACATATATGAGCTACTCTCCTCTCAAATTCTTATGCTTATCTTCGGGATCACCGCCATCTATATATATAATAGTAATTCATATAAGCATTGACTATTTATGGTTACTTTCAGCAATTTTTAGAACTTTCGAGTAAACTTGGTATTTTAATGGGAAAATTTTATGGCTTAAATCCTACTGTAACTCTTACATTAAGTAATAGGCTAATATGTTAAGGTCCCTATGTGGCAGTTGGATGGAACGCCAACTCTTATTCCTGATGATAGAATACGACCAAAAACCGTAGAAAACAAACTTTAGCGTGTACCCAAATTTTGTAATGAAAATAGTTAGGCTATAACTAATTTTATTTGACTTAGGAGGGCTACTGGGTTTCCTACATGGTGAAGTAAAACATATGAGGACCTTGTGGTTTCTTTTGATAAATCCGTAACTATCAGGATGAATGATTACGACTAGAAACAAGCCAAACTAATCATAAATTGTGCCTTAGATTTCAAAAATGAATCCAGACCAATAATTTCATAATTAAGTGCCATATTTTCTAATTAAAACCTATAGGATTTAGACAAACTTAAACATGGGCTTTCATTTTGGGTCAAACGGAGTTATAAAATGGGAATTATGCTAAAAAACAATAGAATAAGAAAACATTTTAAATAATCAGATTTGGCACATGATGGTAAAATGATAACTTCACTTAGGATCTTTACACTTTAAGTATTTATCTTGTAATCTCAGTAAACTAGATTCTAACATTTTGTTTAAGGCGAAAACCATTCGTTTATACCTATTACTGATTTTGAAATATAAGTCCATTAAGTCAGACTTCAAAGGGCAGAAATGTTTATGTAATGATAATTACCTACATATGTGTATAGTACTATGGTAAGTCTTAATAAGTTCTTTTCTTTGATATTTTATTCAGCATGCATGATCTCCCTGAAAATATTAACCGCGACTTATTTTATTTCCTTTATGTAAATATTGACTTTCTACTATTTGTCCAATTCACTAGTTAATTTTTAATGTGTTCAGACCTTCGAGTCAAACACTCTTCTTAATGCTTTTGAATCGCGTATGTTGTGTTTGTAATCCATTGTATTGACATACTTTCCAATGAGGGAGTACGGCTTTATCTGACACCTGCGGATCGTGGCCGTTTGTTTTGGCACATACCGTTTGGAATGTGATAGTCCCTAACTCTCATTATTTTCCTCTCACTTCTTTATGAATTTGAAGACCATGCCATCAAAGATACACCCCCCCTTGTACTAATGTACTTTTGTATCTTGTTTTGATATTGTGTTTTTTGTTCGCGCATACTAAGTAAGGATGATTTATAATCGTCTTATTGAAATAAAATTATGGGACACCTTCTTCAACTTGGAATAAGGAAATTATACAACCGTCGAACAAAGTTTATAAATTTATTAAAAATTCTTACCTTACAAGGAATGGGATGCCTCTTTTGTAAGTGACAAATTATAAATGAGTAGGCTTATGTGTATCCGACGTAGCGTGTGTTCTTCCGTATGAATCATATCTATGGGCAATTGAAGTTCATTCGACACGTGGAATTGTTATATGGGTTTTTTCCTTATCCGGCTGTGTATCGAGCCATCGCTAACGCGAACAAGATAATCTAATGGTACTGAACCATTTAATCGCATCCAAGAATTGACAGACCTTTTAAATCCTCGTATTCAATGGCTTCTTCTTGATTCATAGCATTTATCTTTCCTTTTAAGGATCTCGCGTCATTCGAATGCCGTTCGCTATATGCACGTTACATATATTTGAGTTTGACTTATTCTCATTTAGTTTTCTGTGAAACCCACGACGATGACTTGTCTAGTAACCTCCAAACTCTTCACAATTTACCGTAGACGATTCCAGACGAATTGAGTGCCCATACGTGCCTCCCACAAGGTTGGAAGACTGTAGCAACTCGTATTTACGGTCAATATTAACCTAGCTCTAAATTTCATTCAAATCATTAAGGGAATTTTATTATATTTTATTATTTTGTTTATTTAGCAGTTTATAAACGAAAATCGTCGTTTTAGCTATTGTGAATCGTGCCATGAATATTTATCCATTTTAAAAAACGTTGAGAAAACAATATTCCATAATTTACTTTGAGAGCTTATTTATTATTATTATTTTTTATTTTATATAACTTTTAATCCGCGATTGCGCGAAAGCCGCGTCAAAATAGTATTTTTACAATTTTTAATATTTCAATTAAGTGTTTTAAAAACAAATATTGTGGTATAAATATAAATAATATATATATAATATAATATAAACATAACATATAATCCAAACACTCTTTTTAATTGTTTCTTTGTTTAGACTCCATCAAAACTAGAAACCAACACCCTTTTTTCATTTAATATCTCCTACAAAATCCTAAAACAAACACCCCTTATAAATAAAGAATTACCTAAAAAACCTTTGACTCTTTTTATAAAAAACACACATACACCTAACACAGATAAAAAAAATCGGTGTCCTCCTTCTCTCTTACTGTGTTTGTGATACACACCAGGACTACAAAACCACCAAAATCTTCATCTTGATTCTTAAATCACTCCCATTTAACCCCAAATCATTCCTAAATTAATCCCACCATTCTTTATAACCTAAATTAATCATGCAAGGGTTTTTTCAAGATTTATGATTTCTTGATTTTTTTTCAAGATTTTTGATTTTAGGGTTTTGTTCCAATTGGGTGCAATTAAGGTATCTAAGGTTTGATTACTAGTGTTTTTCACAAGATTTGAGTAGAAAAATCAAGACTTTGGTCCCCTTGGCTCACTTCTTGTTTTCGTCCAGACACAAAACCATAAGTGTTTTTATGGTTTGACCAATTACTTGTTTCCCCATCTTCTTGTAAGTATTTTCTTTGATTTTGATTTGGTTTCAATTATATATGTGCATGCATGTGATTTGAGTAATTAGGAATCATGGGTTAATTTGTGAAAAGATGATTTTTGATTCGTGAATATTTGAGGATGATCAAATGGTTTAGTAGTGATTATAGGTTAGTGTGGTTAAGTTTTGAATGCGAAATTGGTGTGAAAAATTTAAGATTGTGAGGTTTTGTAAATCCAATTAGACCAGAAAAATTGCTTTTATCCTTTGTCCTCAAGGGTTTTTAGTAATTTTCTAATACTTTTATATTCTATACGTAAAAAATTGATCACGATCAGTGTGGTAAAAATTTGAGCTTCCAACTCTTAAAAACAAAAAAGATATGGCATTTTGAAGTGTGAAAACTAAAGCGACAAAATTCTACATACACTGTTTTTGCGCAGAATTTTGGTCCATCTTGCGCGAAGTGTAATTTGGTCATGCCAATAGCTTTACTAGATTTTCAGGACCTTATGATTAAGTGCTTCGAGTCTACTTTCCAAAGAACTAGGCCTCGTCGATTTTCAGAATGTAAAAGTGAGTCAAACCCTGTGTACAAGATTAAGTGTCAAAACTGTGTTTGCTGTCCAGAAATTCGATTGTAAAGATGTTGTGTGCAGGCGGGTCAAAACTTAATATTTTTCAACGAAATTTAAACTGTAGCATCTTCATAATATGTATGACTTCCCTGAATTTTTCCAGAATTTTCTGTAAGGTTTAGATAGGTCAGAGAGTGCCAAACTTTTGCAAAGTCCAGCAGACCCTGTTTTAGAACAAGTTTCATTGATGTGTCTTTCATAATAAGATTACTTAGGCTATGGCTTATGGGTGAATTATGGTAGTTAAATAACATATAAAGGAAGATTAAGATGGAGGGAGATCAACTAGTTCGACCATTTAGCGTTCCATTAAGTAAGCCGATCGTTTAGATAAAAACGGATAAAATTTCAGAAAATGTGTAATCAATAGAAACATTAAGTGATGTAGTCCATGGATTCCAAAGTATCATTTTTTATGCACATTATATATATGTACTTTGAGTTGCGTATTTTATATAGCTCGCGTATCAATCGCATATTATTTTTATTAATAGGTCGCGGTTGATTGTCGGCGTTCGTTTCTATCTTTGTTTGGATATCTTGATCACATCTTCTATTCTCGGTGAGTTCATAGCCCCACCTTTTCTCTTTCAATGGTTTTCATAAACGGTTTTCGGGGTGAGAATACATGCTCGTTTACTAAGCAAATTTATTGATTTCTACTACTTAAGCGTTACATGACTAATTTTACTAAAGCTTGATTTGCTTACTACATGATTTGAGATCACTGAATTCTTATATATGAAAACTGAGAGTTTTGAACACATTACTTGTTTTACATTGGACACAAGTGTTATTCAATTGTATGCTATCCAGATTAATGCCTGAATATTATTGCATAAGTTGCCTTATTGCCATTAAGTCCCTACTTATCATGAACCGTTAATTGCTATTGTAGTAAGCGCGAATGTTATGGGTAGATCTATCGGGACTGACAATCCCCACCTTTCTTTGGGGTCACAAGTTGATCATGGTGCATTTAACATTAGGAGTACTTTTAGGATGTGGGCAAGCATCCTATACATTTGGGGCATAAACTTGTTAAGGTTTCGGGGTCATGAGCTTAGTGCAATAATATAATTTTTTCATCTAGACTTGGTGAATTTGTTTTTCTTGTCTACATTACTTAAATCTTGTGATCCACTACTGAACATTTCTTGATTTATTGAATCACTACTTGGATTTCAGAAATAATACTTTGGAATATTGTAACACTATTTTCCTTACTGAAATATCACTTGATCTATTTCAACACTACTTTTACTTAAACCTATGAATTCACCAACATTATTGTTGACGTTTTACATGTATTTTCTCAGGTTGTTATTTTGCTAGATGGGCATTGGGAACATTCGAGTTGCGTGGATATCAGAACTTTAAGGAATCAGTTTTCTTCACATTCGATAACTTTTAACTTTAAATATACAAAATGATTCATGTTTGAACGCTTGCAATTCTTATTAAAATTATTAGGACCTGAATTTACTCTGATTTATTTAAATCGAATGTGACATTTTATTAAACGTCTCTTTTGAGGTCGTTTTCTATAACTTGTGTGTATGAACTATGAAGTAGCACCCCAAGTGGTATATCCGCTGCGTTGTGATTTTATGCGGGTGTAACAGAATGGTATCAGAGCACTCGTTATAGAGAACTAGGTCGTTTTTAAAACCCTACTCTATAACCGTTTTTCAAAAAACTTTAAGAGTCCTTCACCATTGTCCGATATTCGCGCTTGCTTGCTCCCAAGTAACTTATATGCTCTCTTTTGCATCCCTATTGCTATTACACTAATAATTAGTATATAATACTTGGTTATGATTTCACCCTCCTACGTCTATCTTGTGACGTCATACTACTTGCCTTGTATCGGTCGGTTATATATTAACCACTCTGATTATCGCGTACTTCATGTTTTCATATTTTCTCCCTCGAACGTCAATACTAGTATTATATATGGATGCTCATACATATATGAGCTACTCTCCTCTCAAATTCTTACGCTTATCTTCGGGATCACCGCCATCTATATATATAAGAGTAATTCATATAAGTGTTGACTATTTACGGTTACTTTCATCTATTTTAGAACTTTCGAGTAAAGTTGGTATTTTAATGGGAAAATTTTGGCTTGAATCCTATTGTATCTTTGCATTAATGGATAGGCTAATATGTTAGCTCCTAGTGGCGAGTTGGATGGAACGCCAACTCTTCCGGATGATCGAGATATGACCAAAATCGTGGAAACAAACTTAATGTGTACCCATAATTTGTAATGCAAATAGTTAGGCTTATAACTAATTTTATTTGATTTGGAGGCTACTGGGTTTCTACATGGGTGAAGGGTAAAACATATGAGGACCATGTGGTTCTTTGGATAAATCCGTAACTATTCTGGATGAATGAGTTACGACTAGAACGGCCAAACTAATCATAAATTGTGCCCAGATTTTCAAAATGAGTTCGAGACTAATATTTTCTTATTAAGTGCCCCATGTTCTAATTAAAACCTATAGGATTTAGATAAACTAAAACATGGGCTTTTGTTTTGGGTCAAACGGAGTTATAAAATGGGAATTATGCTAAAAAAATAACATAATAAGAAAACGTTTTAAATAATCAGATTTGGCACATGATGGTAAAATGATAACTTCACTAGATCTTTACAGCTTTATAGTAATATCTTGTATCTTAGAAAACTAGAGTCTAACATCTTGTTTAAGGCGAAAACCGTTCGTTTATACCAATTACTGAGCTTTTGAAATATAGGTCCATTAAGTCAGACTGCAAAGGGCAGGAATGTTTATGTAATGATAATTACCTACATATGTGTATAGTACATGGGATAAAGACTTAATAAGTTCTTTTCTAATGGGATATTTTATGTATCAAAAGCGGTTGATCTGTGAAACATTAACGCGACTTTATTTTATTTCCTTTATGATACTATTGACATTCGGCGTATTTTGTCAACTCCACTAGTTATTCTATTGTTTGACTCCGAGTCCGAACACTCTTCTTATGCTTTTGAATCGCGTATGTTGTGTTTGTAATCCATTGTTTTGAAATCTTCCAATTGATGGGAGTACGGCTTAATCTTGTCACCTCAGATCGTGTCGTCTGTTGGCACATACCTTTGGAATGCGATTGTCTAACGTCTTATTATTTTCCTCATCACTTCTTATGATTTTGAAGAATCATGTCGTCAAAGATACCCTCCCCCCCCCCCTTTTTACTTAATGTAGCTTTTGATCTTGTTTTGATATTGTGTTTTGTGTCGGCCATACTTAAGTAGGATGATTTATAATCGTCTTATTAAGAAATGAGAATTGGGCCCATCTTCTTTGAATAAGGAAATTATAAACCGCCAAACCATAAGTTTATAAATTCTTACTTACAAGGATTGGGACGCCTCTTTTTGTAAGTGACAAATTATAAATGAGTGGGCTTATGTGTATCTGACGTAGCGTGTGTTCTTCCGTATGAATCATTCTTTGGGCTATGAACTTCTTTCGACTCGTGATTTGTTATATGGGTTTTTCCGAATGTGTATCGACCGCCGCGAACTTGATAATCTAATGGTAATGAACCATTAATCGCTTCCAAGAATTGATGACTTGTTAAATTCCTCGTATTCAATGGCTTCTTCTTCGAGTCATGTATTTTATCTTTCCTTTAAGGATTCTCGCGTCATTCAATCTGTTCGCTTATACATCTCTTCCTCATTTCTAGTTTCGTGATTGAATCGTGTTTCGGGTTATGAAGTGAAGTGGTAAATCGGGTTCCTACACCATCTCTTCACAATTTAACCGAAGACAATTCAGACGAATTGAGCGCCGGGACGACGCTCCCTTAAGGTGGGAAAACTGTAGCATCTTGTATTTTACGGTCAATATTTAAACCGAGCTTTAATTTTTATTTTTAATTTCTATGGAAATTATTAATTTTGTTTTTAGTCATTTTAACGGAAATTGTCATTTCTAACTATTTTCGCGTCATGCTTAGGGTAATTATCCGCTAAATCATTTAAGAAATCAACAATTTCATATTTTAACTTCGAGAGATTTTTATTTTTTATTTTAGTATTTTTCGACTTTTCTCCGCGTTTTAGTCGAAACCGCGTCAAAATCATGTTTTTATAATTTATAATCCGTTATTTTAGTAAAGGACTCGAGTTTTTAAAAGATGTAAAAATTTAACAAAAGTGGGCCGAAGCCTACCCTTTCTTTTTTTTTGTTCGGCAGCCCACACAAACACACATACATATTATTTTTATTTTTTTTTCCCTATTTTTTTTTACTTACTCTAACCCAACCCATATCCAATAGTTAATATTTGGCCCATGGTTTTCTTCCTAAATCATATAAGCCGATCCAAACACACACTCTTTATATAAAAAAAAATAAAAAAATTTGGTATCCCCTTCCTCCCCTCCCTCACTGTTCGACACAACCACAACAATTCCAACCAAAAATCATCACCAAAAAATCCAATTTAATCACTTCCAATTACTCTAAAATCATTTAATATAAACCCCATCATCATTTTCAAATAAAAACCATCATGCATCAAGAATTAAAAAGTGTTTTGATTTATTTAAACTTTTGATTATTGGAGTTTTAATCTAATTTGGTGCAAGTAAAGTATTAGGGTTTGATTACTAGTGTTTTTCACAAATTTAGACTTTGGTCCTCTCTTGCTCTTTTGGTTTTCGGCCAAGACACCGAAACCCAAGGGTTTGTTGGTTTTGACCAATTACTCTTTTTCTCATCTTCTTGTAAGTATTTTCTTTGATTTTGATTTGGTTTTATATATTATGCACGGCATTATATTTATTATATATATATATATATAATTATATATATTATATATAGTGAAAGACTTTCTTTTCAGAAACCATTTCTTAGTGCGAGAAACTGATACGAACACAATAACATGCATGCACGCCTTCAATCTATTGTATTTTCCTGCAATATGTTCAACATGACAACATATTATTTTTTTTAAAACATAGTTGTTCTAAGAATTTGATAAGAAATTAAAAATACAAAATTTTTCTTTGAAAGGTGTGCATGTATGTTCTTATAATGGCATTGCCAACAACAATATTGCGGCCGGTGTGTAAGATATTTTGTAAAAGAAGAGGAAATAGTAATGATGACTACTGAAGAATACGTGGATTTTTACGATTATTGAAGATTTTTCATTGTTTTTTTTATTTTTAAAAGGCTGTGCATGTATGTTTTTGATGGTTCTGTCAGCTCGCACTAAGAATGGTTTGAAAAGAACGTCCCCCTATATATATATATATATATATATATATATATATATGATCCTTAATTTAAGTGTTAGATCTGATTTTGAGGTGTTGAAAATTTATTTGGATATGTTAGTGGAGGGTAGATAATAAATTAGGTGTAATTTTGGAGTTGTGATGTGGTAAAAGTGGTAATTTTGGGTTTTGAACGGGTCATTTTTATTGCAGAAAGTTACAGCCCTTATTTCGGTGTCGTAAAAATGATATGTTGTAATTTTATTTAAGATTATGTTAGAGCTTGTCAAGACGATCGTTTCCTTTTCATGGATCGCATTATAACTCCTAAAAACGAAGCTTTTACGGCGATATGAAACTAGAAAATAGGTTATTGAAAAAATCCCAGTTTTTGTGGTATAAATGGTTTGTGTCAGAATTTTGAGGGGGCATTTTCTTCACTTTCTAGTCTGTTGCGGCACTTTCGGCCAAAACACAGAAGTTGTATTCGGATGGCGTTTTATGCCCCGCGAGTCGTTGAGTCTAAATCGCAGTAAAATGGGTCTTAAAGCTAAGGCAAAACCTGGGATTTTCATTTTGTACAAACTGCATCAGACCTGAATGCAAGGCGTTTTCGTTCATTATTCTAATTTGTTCGGATTTCAGAGGGTCTCGGCCAAAACTAAAAAGTTGTCCGGAACGTCGTTTTACGTCAAGGTACTTTAGAGTCCGAGATGTGAAAATGTAGTCTAACGGGTCGTTTTTGAAACGGGTCAGAATTTTCAAAATATAATAAAAGCCAAAAACTTATAAAGAATGGGTTAAGTTGCTGATTTTTGACAAAAATTGGGAATTTGAGCGTTTTAGAGTCCGTTTGAACTTATAAAATGTTGACGGAAGTAACTAGGCGATATATATATTAGTAAGTGCGGTTCGGTTATATCTAAGAATAGTAAGTCTATATTTAGAAACTTTATATGTGTAGATATATATGCATAAGATTAACAAGGAAAAATAGATAAGTATATATAAGTTATTGGCGTGTCGGGGGTCGACGGAAACTTAACATTTTATTAAACGATAATTAATATCTTACCATAAATGGACTTTCCAAAAATAGGAAACTTTCTAAAAATAGAAACTTTCCTAAAATAGTAACCTGCTAAAAATTGAAATTTTTCAGAAGCGGCATAAATTATTGTTGAGCGTATAATGCTAAAGAAAATGACTTAATTAATAAAACTTAGGGCGTTCGTATGGATTCCATAATATGTAATTATATGTATATATATATATGTGTGTAGTAAATATATTTATTTACTTATGCAATTTGTGCATTTTTCCACACGATCTTTATTTATTCTGATCACGGACCAATATCTTATAGGTCGTGGTTGAGGCGTAATCGTCATTGTTGGTTCGTTGTTGAACCTCTTATCCCATACTACTATCTAAGGTGAGTTCATAGCCCCACCTTTTCTCTTTTAATGGTTTTCTTAAACTATTTTTGGGGTGAGAATACATGCTTGTTTTACCGAATAACTTATCGGTTACTACTACATAAGCGTTACATGAATGTTTTTACTAAAGCTTTTGCTTTGAATATTTTTACTTGGCTTTATCTACAATGACTTCTAAAATAATGTGTGATATCTTGGCTAGTTTCTTATGACTAATTAATGCTTGATTTGTTTACTAACATCATTGAGATCATATTAAATAAAAATTCCTATATATTAAAAAACGTGAGTTTTGACACATTATTGTTTTACTATTGACACAAGTGCTTTACATAGTTGTTATGCTATCCAGATTAATTGACTGAATATTATTGGCCTAAGTCCTTTATCGGCTACTTACACGTCCTGATTTATCTTGAACCGTCAGTTTGTATTGTAGTGAGCGAGATGTTGTGGATATAGATCTACGTTCGGGCCTGACATTCACCCGTCTTCTTTTCCGCGACTTTTTGGTTTTTAGATAACTCCATGTGACAGCATTTAACATTTTGAGGTATCCTTGGGGCTATAGCGTTACCTGCTTTTATTGGTGGCAAAATATCATGTTAATGGTGTCGTGTGTATTGTGTCTTAGCGCAATAATATATATTCCCTTTAGGACTTGGTGAATGTGTTTTCCTTGTCTTACATTACTCTGTTTGGACTCGAGAAATATGTATTAGTCCACCATTACTTAAAAGTTCTTGTGTGCATTTGGTCCACTTTTAAATACACATGATTTTGAATCTCTTGCTTGGATTTTGGAAATATACTTTATGGAATGTGAAACGCATACTTTTCCTACTGATATATGAATTATATTATTTCAATTCACTGCTTTTAACTTAAACCCTATGAATTCTCCAACATTATTGTTGACGTTTTTTAGAATGTATTTTTCAGGTTTTCTATTTTGCTAAGTGGAGCATTAGGGAGCATTCGAGACTGCTGCGGATGAGATTTTTGATAGGCTTTAGTTAGAGTATTATTCGACAAACGTTTTTAAAAACAAAATGTTTCTATTACATTTAAATGGGACCTATTGTAACTTTAATAATTTATAAAATTTATCGAATGATTGACTTTTCAAAAAGTCTTTTTTGAGGTCGTTTTCTGTAACTTGTACTTTATACTATGAAGTAGCACCCCAAAGTGGTATTCCGCTGCGTTGTGATTTTATGGGGGTGTTACAGATTGGTATAATCTGTAACTTGTACTTTATACTATGAAGTAGCACCCCAAAGTGGTATTCCGTTGCGTTGTGATTTTATGGGGGTGTTACAGGTCAAGGGCTTTGGTTTAACAGGTTCTCAATCGTGACAACTGGTAGAAGCGACCTAGGGTTTGTGGTTTTGATTTTCGGTTGATTCTGCCCAATTTTGGTACAACCGAATTTTAGGGAAACCCTAATTCCCTTTACTGATTTTTGGTCCATAAGTATAGAGAGGTTCTTGGAACTTGGTTTCAGTTGGTTTGTCATACAAAGGTTGCTTGGGTATTACGTGATCATAGGCTAGCACCTAGACGTGCTTGTTGGACGTGTTTGTGTGAGCATCCGTAGAGGTGGAAACTTATCTACTAGTTTCAAAGCTTTTGGTTCTCGTTTGATTTGTTCAAGGCATTCAACAAGGGTTAGTTTTCTCGTACTCTTTTATATTTATTGTGTGTTAATCATTTGTGCCAAACTAGATCCATATCCGTTGCGTACTCGTAGTTAATGGTTAACTAGTTCTTAAATCCCAATAGTGGCATCACGAGCCAACTCGTTTGGTGTTTATGGGTTACACACAATAAAACACGCTAGGGCTGTATGAGAAAACGTTTATTTATTGTTTTATTGGAAAATTATGGCAACAATATGCAATTCTTGCCATAAAGAATAAATAAAGACCTAGAATCTAAACCTATTTTACTTGTTAATAAGAAGAATAGATTAACATTAAAAGTTAATTAAGTTTGCCATGTTATTCTATTCTTAATCTCGGCCTTAAGACTCACGCAATCATGCTTTATGATGGATGGGCTATCTAGGCACTTTAGTAGAAAACCTAGTGAGAGTCTTTTGGTTCTCCATTTGGGGAAGACTCTTTTGAGAACTCGAGGCATTATATGATTTACTGCTTTTGAATACAAAGTCTGTCTTCACCTCATCCTATTTTTTCTGTCTGTTTTAATTGCTTATATGTGATATTCCATGTGAATGTTGAATATATGCAAATAGACTTTATGAAACTCTAAAATGGACAAATACTTAAAGAGAAATTTGGTTTGAACATGTCAGATAAATTACACACATAATTAATATACTCCTTGTGACCAGTTATGTGTTATTTGCAAAACTTGGGTTTTTTGGACAAATAAATACGGACATTAAACTATGA
>BQNB010132198.1:2974-18666 GCA_026074375.1 Tanacetum coccineum | reverse complement strand
TTAACTGTTTTTGATCCAAAGCTCAAAAGGTTAATCCAAATGACTTATAACTCAAAAACATATGCATCGTGATGCATTAGAAAACAGTTTTAATCATAAAATCTACACCTTAAATGGACTTTTGGAAATTTTATCAAATAAGCAGTTTTAAAAACACTAAAACTAGCAGACTTAAACATTTGATACAAAATACTTCAAAACTTAACAAAACCTATTTTAAACTTATAAAAACTAGCATAAAGACCTTGTTTGAGCTTATGAAATCTAATTTGAGCACTAAAAACAGTCTTAACTCAAATTAACTTGGTTAAGACTGCTTATCCCAAACACCCCTTTAAATCTAAAAAAGCATTTTTAAAACTAAAACAGACCTAATTAAGCTGAGAATTATAAAAACAGAAAAAGAACTATTATTATTAAAGACAATTAAGCAAAAACTAATGAAGAATAAGCACTCAAATATAAGTTGCACTAATAAGCTGTTTAGACTAATATCTAAACAGTTTTGATCAAAACTCAAACTAAACTAATTCTAATTATGTAAACTTGATATTTAAGACATAATAAGCTAGCCTAAAATAGAATAAGCACATTTAAGCATAAATTAAGCATAAATAAGCAAGCTAATAAGCTAAATAAGTAAATTAAGCTAAATATAGGAAAAGTAGTTATACCTTGTCCTTTGCTTAAACAAATACTAAAATGCTCTTAAGAGCTTATCTACAAGCTCTAGCTTGTTGAAAACAAGATGGTAGTACCCATAAGCCCTTCCATTATTGGCTTATTATCCATTTTAAGCTCTAAACCTAACAATTACTTGACAAAACTGATCACAAGCTCAACCAAGCTTATAAAAGCTTAATTGAGTTTAAGAGAACATTAAGATGAACAGAAATAGCTTATAACAGCTAATTGCTTATTTCGACATTTGAGTAAATTGCATAAAAACATAAGAGCTGAATTTAGAAGACAATGTAAAGCAAAATAAACTTTTATTGATTACTTAAAATGAGTACAAAGCTGATTTGAAATACAATAAGCAATAAAAACTGAAAATAGGCTAATCTAACCTACTTCTAATCCTACACTAGATAATTCCCTGTGTGAGTGATTCCTTCTCTATTTATAGCAGGAAGATGAAGCTTCTAGGTGTGAGGAGGAGCGTCCTTAGCCTTTGATACACGCCCTTGATTGCTAACAAACATCACTCCAACAATTTTGAGCCGTTAGATTTCTCTTTGCGTCCTCTTATCCAATAAGGAAGCTTGGGATTGCCAGCGTGTCAAGGTTTGTGTCAGACGTGTCAGGATGGCTTCTAAAAGCTCATAAGCACGCGTGGAGTAGTGAGTTTACCATGGGTTATTTGTTTGTAGGGTGAGAGTGAAATGGGAGGGAAGGGGGTAGATGCACAGTAATTTTAACCCGTTGGTATTGGTTTGACTGGATAAAGGGAAGTGGACTTGGGCTTTTTTATTATTTCATTGGGCTTGGGCTTTTGGTTATGTGTTTTGGACTTGTGTTTATGGTTTAGGCTTATATTAAAAAAGGCTAGTATTAATAACATTCAAATGTTAATGGGCTGACCTAGCCCATGAAACGGGTACGGTTTGGCCCATTAAAATTGAATACGCCTTCGGCTTCGCTTTTTTTACGCTCTTTCAATCATGTGCTCGGTTTTTTCCGTTTTGGCTTCGTTTTTGTCCTTTCTTGAATATCCGTTACTTGCACATGACATTTGACAAAACACACAAATACAATATATTTTTCATGTATTTTTGGTCATTTGAGCTTGTTTTAATAAAGAAAAATGATATGTGATTAAACACATATCAAAATCCCCCCATACTAAGCTATTGTCGTGTCCTCACGCAATGTCATAAATACACACTTAGAAAACCAAAAATTTCAACCCCCTTAGACTAATTACCTCGAAAAGTAGCTAAGTGTTCATCTAAGGGGATTAAGAAATCACTAGTTTTGAAAAGCCCATGTTTTACCATTTTTATATGCATACATTTGTAACTTTAAGGATCACAGAACAAGAAACACTAAAAAGATAAATTCATCGTCCTTGATTTTTCACCCGCCCCAAACCAAGCTTAAAAACAAAATCATTGTTAAATACAAGTTAAGATGCTAACACTACTTATAGATGCTAATTGTGTACGTATTAGCTACTTTCCGCTCCTTTATTCCTAAATCCTCTAAGGGTTTTATTTTCATTATTGGTGACAAATAAATTATGTCCTTTATTTATATAAAGTAAAGCCTGGTTTAGACCACAATTAGTTTGAAATCATTTCCTAAAGAGACGATATGGTGAGAATAAGGTCCACATTAAGGTTCTAATTTCGCATGATTTAGGGGTTATCCTTTTTATTTCATTTAGATCTACAAGCTAGCTTAAAGAATAAGCTCTGAAAAAGCCCTATAAGCCCTTCCAAGTCTGGCTTATCTTCTAAATGGCTTATTCAGTTATTTTGAGGTGATTTTAGACAAATAGCTTATTTAGTTAAGCTTAAAGGAGGCTTAACTGAATAAGTGATAGCTTATAAGGTAATGTGAGCTTATTGAGCTTATTCAGTAGTATCTAAACTCATTTTTAACACATTTGCATAAAAGTAAAATAAGAATTTAACACAAGATTTAAAAGAAACACTGAAATATGCCTTCGGCTCTTCTTATTTGTGCTTATTTTACCTTAATAGATTTGCCAAATTGGTCGGCTCTGCTTATTTATGCTTATTCTCAGATTTATCACATTAATCAGAGCTGACCATGATCTAGTAAACTTTTATCAATCTTGGATTTATTATTATTATTATTATTATTATTATTATTAGCCAAATTTCAAGCTCTGTGGTCTTTTAACTACCTAGACAACGGTAACGAGCCGTCAAGAATCGGTAGCCTATTTCCTCACAACACTGACAAAACCTCGATGTGTACCTTAATTTCACCAGAAGGAATCTCTACGAAGGGATTTAAACTAAGAATCGCAAAAACCAAAGCAACTTTATTTATTTAACAAATATATAATGTTTATTAAGCTGGTGGGAGCAAAAAGCCACAATTAACCTCTATGGGCTCTAAAGAGATCCAACTACTCCACGCTTATCATCTAACTTATATAAAACTCTATCATTTTTCGTTCTTTGCAAATTTAAAATCTTTAATAAATAGATCTGCGAATGCTTAGTCTAATAAAAACAAACTTTGCATATTTAAAGTCTATTATGGAAACTTGCAAACTCTTGGCTTTTTTTCAAGCTAGAATTCGCGTTTTAAAGCTTTTTGTATAAAAGACTAGCAAAAATTTAAATTTATATAGGTTAAAGGGCAAGAAAGAGCGCAACATGTTCGATCAAGTCAAAAATTATTCTTATTCTAACTATCGGAAAGTCAAAAATTCATGTCAAAACACTTATTTTATTTTTGAAAATTTTAAATTTTGGCATAAAATCAAAAAAGTTTGGTATTTTTTTGGTGGCAAAACGGGGTTACGTGAAGACAAGGCAAATACAAGCAAGATCAAATCGATAGATACCCTCCCTGTTGGAAACACAAAAAGTGTCGGTCACTTCCAAGTTGTAATAGGTCTTAGCTCGTAGATTGTGTCATGTTAAGTATAGAAGCTAATCCGGCCCAAGGCCTATGGGAAGCCCATCATAGCCCATGGGCCGGACATCATGTAACTATATAAGCCCTCTCCTAGCCTTGGAGAGGGGTTGGTTGTTTCATTTTTTCCATTTTCCACATAGTAATAACACTTCATCCATTCCATATACTTTCTCTTACTAAACATCACAACCCACATCTTTCTCTCTTGTTCTTGGTAGATCATTAGATTACATGTTTCTTCAATTGGTATCAGAGCCATGGACACTATCAAAAGATGGTCAAGGACACTATCAAGTATACAAGTATACAACTACTCCTTCCTCCTTGCTGGTTTTGACACGCCGGAATCAGCAAAACCTTATACTAATGTTTGAGTCTATGACCATTCACCTTAAAGTTTGGTCCGTCGGTTTGAGATAACTCAACGGTTCCATAAGGGAAAACTTGAGCAACGGTGAACGGTCCGGTCCAACGGGTTTTGAGCTTTTTTTTCTTTTTTTTTTTTTTTTTTTATTTTTTCCCCCCCCCCCCCCCCCCCCCCCCCCCCCCCCCCCCCCCCCCCCAAATTATATTATAAAACCCCCCCCCCCCCCCCCCCCCCCCCCCCCCCCCCCCCAATTTTAACACACACACACTTTTTTTTTTTTTTTCCCGAGAAAATCTTTAATCAAGAATTAAAGAGAATAACTAGATCACCAACGTTGAAAACGCGGTTCTTAATCTTGGAGTCATGAATCTTCTTCGTTTTCTCTTTGTAGATTAAAGAGTTCTCATAGGCTTGATCCCGAAGTTCATTTAATTCATTCATTTGAACTTTTCGGTGATCACCCGCGGTCTTGAGATCAAAATTACAATGCTTCAAGGCCCAATAAGCCTTGTGTTCAAGTTCGATAGGAAGATGACAAGCCTTTCCGTACACGAGCTTATAAGGAGTGCACCCAATGGGTGTCTTGAATGCGGTACGGAAGGCCCATAAAGCATCATCTAACTTATCGGACCATGAAGCTCGATTTTTGCCTACGGTCCTTTCTAAGATACGTTTCAAACCATGATTTGAAACCTCCACTTGTCCACTCGTTTGTGGATGATACGTGGTAGAAAGACGATGGGTAACTCCATACTTAAGCATGACCTTTGCGAATTAGTCATTGCCAATAGTTGTGTACCACGATCACTAATTATAGCACGAGGAGTTCCAAATCAGGCGAAGAGAGATTTTAAAATTTTAACAACGACTCAGGCATCATTAGTGGGGAGCGCTTTTGCTTTAACCCATTTGGACAAGTAGTCAACGGCCACGAGAATGTACTTGTTCCCTCGTGAAGACGGGAACAGACCCATAAAGTAGATGCCACATACGTCAAAGATCTCGCATACTTGAATTGCATTTTGAGGAATTTCGTCCTTTTACGAGATTATGCCTTGATGTTAACATGAGTCACATGACTTCACCATGTCGTGGGCATCGCGATAAATCGTCGGCCAAAAGAAACTGGCATCAAAGACTTTCTTAGCGGTGTAGTTCGCACCATGATGTCCCCCGGTGGGTCCATTATGGCAAGCCGTGAGGATATCAATGGCTTCTTGGCCATAGACACATCATCTAATCACGTGATCTGCACAAATCCTAAACAAGTAAGGGTCGTCCCAAAAATAATGCTTTACATCCTTAAAGAATTTTTTCTTTTGTTGGGACGACATCCCTTTCACTACAAAATTCCTCGCATGGTAATTTGCAATATCGGCAAACCATGGGGTACTAGAATCACCATGAAAAGATATCATTCCGAGGGTCTCGAGAGGAAATGTTTCATTAATTTCCTTTTTCTCGAGATCACCTTGAGGAGGATTTTCTAATCTAGATAAGTGGCGCCATCGGGAGACGGCCGCGTGATTCTCCGCTCCTTATTTATATCGTTTAATGACTTCTAATGCTTGGTAGGTGAATTCCACCAGGAGTATATAATCTCGGTTTAGAATCTTTGTTAGCAAGAAGAAGTTGAGAGCGAGTGGTCCGTATTCACTATGGTCTTTAGATAAGACTTAGTAAGGCGAAATTTCTCGATTGCATACACACGGCAATAATTCTTTTTCGTAGGAGTGTAATGTGCTTGAGCATCCCTGGCATGGTCTTAAGTGCATAATGTATAGGCTAAAAATGTTTGGGTCTTACGTTGCCACAAGACTGCCACCTAACGTGTAATCACTTGATCACACATAATCTCCAAAGGTAGTCCTACATCTGGGCAACTCAAATCGGAGCTTCGGTTAAATTCTTCTTAAGAGTATTAAACGCTTCAATACATTCTTTCGAGAAGATGAACGAGGTATCTTTTTCTAGAAGATGGGTCATCGGCCGGGCGATTTTAGAAAAATCTTAAATAAATCGACGATAGAACCCGGCATGACCTAAAAAAATTCGAACCTTTGACGGAAGTGGGATGAGGTAACTTTGCTATTACATCGACTTTAGCTCTATCTACTTCAATACCATTTTTAGAGATCTTATGGCCAGGACAATGCCCTCTTTAACGATAAAATGGAACTTCTCCCAATTTAGAACTAAATTAGTGTCTTCGCACCTCTTGAACATTTTGTCTAAATGGGAGAAGCATGAATAAATAGGAGAAGCATGAAGAGAAAGAATCCCTGAAGACCAAGAAATCATCCATGAAGACCTCTATTGTTTCCTCGATCATGTCATGGAAAATGGCCATCATACACCTTTGGAACGTGCCTGGAGCATTACATAAATCGAAAGGCATGCGTCGGTAGGCAAACGTCCCATAAGGGCAAGTGAAGGTGGTCTTTTCTTGGTCTTGCAGGTCTATAGGAATCAGAAAATATCCCGAGAAACCATCTGGAAAATAATAGTATTCATTTCCTGCGAGTCTTTCGAGCATTTGGTCCATGAACGGAAGAGGGAAATGGTCTTTACGAGTGGCATTATTTAACTTGTGGTAGTCAATGCATACACGCCATCCCGTAACTAATCGAGTAGGTATCAACTCATTATCTTCATTTTCAACTACGGTCATTCTACCTTTTTTAGGCACACAATGTACGGGACTCACCCACGGACTATCAGAGATAGGGTAAATTAATTTGTCATCAAGGAGTTTGATAACTTCCTTTTTGATAACCTCATGAATTTTTGGATTCACCCTTCTTTGATGTTGAACCGCCGGTTTGAAGTCATCCTCCATTAAGATCTTGTGAGTACAAAAACGAGGGTCTATGCCCTTAATATCAGAGATTTTTCATGCGATGGCCCGTTTGTGTGACAACTTTTAAAAGGGCGGCCTTTTCTTCATCTTCTAAGTCTTTAGCAATTATAACGGGTAATTTATTAGTATCTTCCAAAAACGCATATTCAAGATGAGACGGTAAATCCTTGAGCTCGAGTTCTGGTGGTTCTTCGATCGAAGGCTTCGTTATAGTAATATTAATTTGCTTAAGGTCCTTATTCTTCATCAGAAGGAGATTCAGAGAAAGGTCTTCATTCAACAATTTCTCAAGGTAAAGAATATCTCCCTCCGTGTCATAGTAATCATCATCCAAATTAGAAAGCTTATTCGGGGTATGTAGAAAGGTCTCTATCTCTTCCAAAATGAAATCTCCTCCTTCAAAAAAGGAGGAGAACGGAGGGGGAAGAAGTAGCAAATTGATTTGATCCGTAGGAGTTCAGGATTCCACTCAGTCGCAAATAAACGATCCGAAAATCGAGCACTTCTTGATTAGCATACTCTCACAAGCAAACATCTATGACATTGATTGATTAACTGATTCATCATCATATTTATAGGAGTATCTCAAAGTGTGCCCGACTTTAAACGTAATGGCCTCATCATTGACTCTAAGAGTTAATTCTTCACCGTGTACATTGATTAATGCTCGTGCCGTCCTCAAGAAAGGTCTCCCAAGGATGAGAGAAACCCGAGGATCGACATCGTAATCAACTACAACAAAGTCGGCCAGAAAATAAAACTTTCCTACTTTCACAAAAACATCTTCGGCAACACCAACCGGATAAGCAACTGATCGATTTACGAGTTCAAGAGTCATGCGAGTCGGAGTAAGTTCCGGAAGCGAAAGATTCTACCATACGAAAAGAGGCATTAGATTAATGTTATCGCCAAGATCGGCCAAGGCTAAGCACTCATCTAGCACCGAAAAATCACAAGGAATTAGAAACTTGTCGGGGTCTCCTAGTTTTTCGGGCAACTTTTTAAGGAGCACCGCCGAAAAATTCTCATTTAATAGAGTACTTGCTAATTCGAATAATTTTTCCTTATTACTTAGAAGACTCTTAAAAGTGGAAGCAAACTTTGGCATATGAAGAAGAGCATCCGCGAAGCTAATATCGAAGTGTAATCTTTGAAAGATTTGAAGGAATTTCAACATTTGATTATTAGCTTTTTCACGGAGCTTTTGGTCACTAAGCCTTGTAGGATAAGGAATCGACGGTTTAGGATTAGGCTTAGGAGTAACTTTGGGCTCCGGTATAGGAACTTGGACAACCAGAGGTTGGACGGTACTTTCTAAACTTGTAGTTTGCACCTTGTCCTTTGTCGCCTCGGTTTCACATTCCACTTCCTTTGGGAGAGGAGAAGGAGTAGGTGGAATCATAGGTCCATCATAAGCAACACCACTTCGGGTGGTAATAGCTTTCACGTCACCTCTCGGGTTAGCTAAGGTATTACTAGGAAGTGATCCCGAACCCGGGGGATTTTGCATTTGAAGAAAACTACTCATCATGTTCTTTAGCTCATTATGTTGTTTTGCCATCGTAGTCTCAAAATCGTTTTTTATTTCTGTTCTCATAGTAGTTATTTGATTTTGCATGGCTCTCATATTAGTCTCATTAATCTTCATATAGTTTGATAACTCATTTGAAGATTAAACTTGAACTTGATTATTCGGAGCTGCTAATCCTTGATTAAAATTATTTCTCGGTTTCGATTGTATTCCTTGGATTTTATCTGTATCGATCCGTTTTATTTATTTTGCACATTCTGGTGATTGAAACCGGTGTGGTCTGAGGTAATTATTTGAGCATGATAGCTATCGCATATACGGACACCTTGTGTGTTGGTAGGAACTACCCCCGAATTGTGTTTACCGTAGTAGCATAGCGGCCTCTTGATTGTAGCCACTGACGGCTGGGCACTCAGTAAAAGAATGGGGACCACCACAAGTCTCGCACTTCGGACTCACATATTTGACCGATTGTATTTGTTTCATCATATCTAGAAAATTCCTATTCATCATTTCCAATTGTCGAACAACTTCTGGACTCTCTTAGTAGTAGTAGAAGATATAGTTCTAGATGTCTCGTCTCGAGTGGCTGAAGTGTCCCAATGGTTGTGGTGAGCGGTTATGTTCTCGATCAAATCGTAACATTCTTTCGGTGTCTTCTGCATAAAGTTCTCCATGTGCAGCATTGATGTGTCCCGATTGCCTTAACGTCAAACCATTATAGAAGTATCAATTTGTGTTAACTAAAAGATTTATGGTTGGATCACCAATCAATGGACAACTTGTAACGCTCCCATGCCTTGAATAATGATTCGTTCGGGTCTTGTCTAAAATTCGTGATCTCGTTCCTTAATTTAGTCACCATCGAAGGAGGAAAATATTTCAAGAGAAATTTCCTCATCATTTCATCGAAAGAGTGGATGGAAATCCTTGGAAGGCGATCATACCAAGCGGTAGCATGATGCGTCAAGGAATATGGAAAGAGAGATAGACGTAGGGCGTCATCGGAGACCCCACTTTGCTTCATGTGTTGCGTAACTTCCAAAAATTTGTCAATATGTCTATTCGCATCATCGCTCGGTAATCCGTGAAATTGGCAAGAATTTTGAACTTGTTGAATCATGTGATGACAAAGTCCAAAATCCTTAGCCTAAATTGGAATCGGGGCAATTGGTCTGCCCCGTCCATTTATAGACGGTTGGCACAACTCCTCCATCCATCGAATATCAAGAGCTGGCCCATTAGGTCTCACCACCAGAGGTGGACCATAATTATTTTGAGGAGGGGGACCCGCAGGAGGCGGTCCTTGATTATTATGAGGAATGCTCATAGTTTCTTCGAAGTCGAAAAGAGATGACGGTTCACCTAAATTCCTTCGTCGAATAAGACTCTCGGGGTCTCTAAGCAGAGAAAATAGATTAGAAGAAGTAGAACGAGTGCTCATGAACTAAAAACAAGATAAGAAAAATAAGATAGAACGAAATTATTTTTGTAACCGATAATCGAACAAGTGTACGGTAGCTCTCTAGAAAACGCACAAAGAAGGGGAGGAGCGGGTAAGCGCGAAGCGTTTTAAAAACCTTCTCCTTTCGGGTCGAAGTTCGTAGGATCAACCCTCCTTAAACCTCTCTTATAGTTTGTTAATCTAAAGGTGAGCCGTTTTCACAATTGACACAACGGTTATTTTTCTTTGTTTTTCAATTTTTTTTTTGGTATTTTATAAAATATTTTTGTATTTTTATAGTTTTATATAAAAGAAAATGAAAAATAATGAAGAAATGTAAAATTTATATTCACAAAAACGATAACTTCACGGGGAATGGTCTTCAAGGCACTAATCTTCAAACTTCAACTCGATAATCGTAACACACATCCCCGGCAGCGGCGCCAAAAACTTGATTCGGTGATTTAGTCTATATAAAATATATATATATCCTAAAATACCAAATAAGTAATAGTATAGAGAGTATCCCGTTTGATAAAAAAATTGCTTGAGGACAAACAATATTTTATCTCCCGGATGTCATTTCCCGACGAAGTGTGAAGATTGAAAATCTTGTTACGGTTCGTGATCGCGTGCTTGAATAATCAATATTTTGGATTTTGGAATCTAAATCTAATAACACAAAGGGAAAGCACATAAAGGCACGCTATTCTAAAAATTAAGGCAATTTAAAAACCTAATGACATTTAAAACAATTAAAAACTAATTAATAACTATATTTATCAAACTAAATAACTAAAAATGACAAATTAAAATTCTAAAAACACAAAATGCAAATTTATTAAACTAAAATGCTTAAAATAATTTTTAATAACAGAAAAATATTTTTTTTGAATTTTTAAACTATTTAAAACTATTTTTTAAACTAAATAAAACTAAAAATTAAATTAAATTACTAAACTTAATCCTAAAATTTTGAGAAAATTACTAAAAATACTAGACACAATTCTTAAGGTTTACAAAGAAAAACGAGTCAAAAAGATCAATCCAATAAGCAGTGAAAAATCGAATAAGCAAAATAAGCTAAAACTAACATGCATATATGAAATCAATGGTGCAAGGTATGAATGAAAAAGACCCAAGGGCGCAATGGTTAAGGTGTGTGTGTTGTGTAAGGAAGGTCACAGGTTCGAGTCCTGTGACTTACCTTTTTGTAAAAACATTTTTTTCTTTTTGAAAAAGCTATAGAATAAGCTAAAATGAACAACTTTAATAAAGAGCTTTTTGCCAGAACTTATTTATAAGCTAAAAACAAACAATTAAAAGTAACATATTTGCTTATTTAGACTTAAAGACATTTAGCTAAACTGTTTGGACTTTTTGTAACTTAATAAGCAAAAGGACAACTAATAAGCTGAAAACAGACCCTAACCTAGACTTAATAAGCTATAAATACTAGTGATAAGCAAATTAATAAGCTAAAGCACATTAAAAGGCTTTAGACAGTGCACTAAAAGGATTACAAAGGACTAAAGACAGATTTTTTAAGCTAAGTTAAATGACTAATAAGCACTTAGAGTAAGCTAAAAAGTGAAAATAGATTATGATTAAGACTCAAATAAGACAAATAAGCCGAAAATCAACAAATAAGCTAAGGGAATAAGCTAGAAATGGCAGCTGAAAATGGTAGTTTTACACTACTTATTTTGGGATTTTTTAGATGAAATGCAAACTTGCAATTTAAAATTAAGACTCAATAAGCAAATTAAAAGGCTAAAAGTTCAAAACAGACTTAAAAATAAGATCAAAAAGGAAAAATAAACAGCACTTTAACAATTAAGACTTATAAATAAGCTAGAAATTCAACTTGAAAGTGACTACATATACTTTTACTCACTTTGACTTTTTGAGCTAAATGACTATTTAGAGCCTTAGATTTAAGGCTCTAAAATGGTTTGGCTCACTAAAAGCTTAAAACAGATTCAAATTAGACTACAATAAGCTAAAATTAATCAAAATTAAACCAAGTTAAGCTAGAACTAAACCTCTAATGATCTGTAATTATCAAACTATTAAGTGCAAGAACAACAACTTAGCAACACTTGACTGATTTCTAGCTAAATTACTCTAAAAGGCAATCTCATAAACTAAAGGCTTAAAACAGATGCATATTGATGCATATGGAACTCACATTGATCACTAAAACCACTACTCAAGTAGAATTTTGAAAAGCTTAACAAATAAGCAGTCTTGACAGCATAAGGACTAACGGACTTGACTTTTTGATTAAACAAACTACTAAACTTAACAAAACTAATTCTAAACTTATTAAAACTAATATTAAGACTAAATTAAAGCTTAGGAAAACTGATTTGAGCACCAAAAACAGTCTTAACTCAAGTTAACTTGGTTAAGACGGCTTATCCCAAACACCCCTTTAAAAACTTGAATTTCAAAGTTAAAGCTAAAACAGATCAAAATAAACTCTTATTTATGAAAACATATTAAAAACTTTGATTATTGATGACGTATAATAGGTTTACTAGGCCTCTGGTCCTAAACCATATTAACTTAATGGGCTCCAGGCCCAACTAAAAGAAACCTAAAAATTATGGGCCAAGATTAAGCCCTGTCCCGTGCTGGCACGGCCCGAAAGAAATAAGACGGACGTAATATGCCTTCTGCGGACCAAGCAACATCCGCGGAAGGGGACCCACGTTCGGAAGACACGATTACCGCGGACCCTTATCCGATAAGGGTCCTACTTCGGCCCACTAACAGAAATGAGCAAAATATTAAGAAAACCTAATATTTGGCTCACCTATAAAAAGGGGTACTCTGACACCCCACATGGTATGATTTTCTGACCACATTCTATACACACACATACACTTACATTCTCTGACAAAACATGAATACTTACTCTTACGCCGGAGTCTAATCGTAGGATCCGTCCCCACGATAAGACTAACGGTTTGTCTTTATTTGTGTAGGAAATCATCATCCATCGGCCCATCCCAATAACCATTTAGATCCATTCTTTTAACCCATAAAATTTTTTATACTAACAAGTTGGCGCCATCCGTGGGACCACGAATACAGCCGTGTTTCTTAAAAATACTCACCATGAGCACCAACGGACAAACTCCCCTTAGCCAGCCCACGTCCGTCGTAAGGAATACGCTAGGGAAAGAGCCAGTTCTGCAAGATCCAGGCAGGCTTATTTCCGATGAAGCCTTGCGGGAATACTGCGACAGGAATTATCATAGATTTTACAATCATAGTGAAAAGCGCACATGGAGAAGGTGCAACAGGAAATGTTAAGGCATAAAAGATTCGTCTCAACTTTGAGGAGACCTCACATCACTGGTCTAGAAACCCCACCAGAAGAAGGGGTTTGAAGGGAAAGGATCAGACAAAGGCATGCCCGCCAGCAGAGTTCTAGAAGCCCCGAGCCAAGACGTGGCCGCTCTGAGTCACCTGGGAAAAAGGGTTCGGAAAGGAAAACGGTGTTCAAAAGGTTGGAAAAAGGTGTATTTCACAGGCTCGGAGACAAGGGGAAAAGTATGTCTGTATACTCAGACGACTCAAGGTCGGTCGTACACAGTAGCCCACAGGGACACTGAAAGCTTGCCACCAAGTTCCCGATCAAGAATAACGAAGGCTCGCTTCTGAGAGACGTCTATAACAAAAGGGCATCTCGGGAGAACGGAGGAGTTGCAGAAATGCGAAGGGTAGCGCCAGAGGTCATTGGAAGGTCAAAAAGTAAAAGGCCAAGCCGTGCATTGGGACGTCCCTGTTCCAACCATGGGTATCGTGAAGAAACAGACTTTTCACTCCTCTTATTCGTTACTTTGATCTCCCAAAAAAATTGTATATGCCTAGTCTCATTAAAATTATGATGGAGGCGAAGATCCGGAAGTTCATTAAAAATTTTTCTGTCGGCCGCTAAGAGCGAATAAGATGGGCAATGCTACATGGCGTACATGTTCTTTTACACTTACTGGAAATGCCAGAGTATGGTTCGATGACATCCCCAGGGAACAATTGATAGCTATGATGACTTAAAGGAAGCATTCTTAGAAAACTACCTCCAGCAAAAGAAATGCATTAAAGACCCGGTCAAAATCCATAACATCAGGCAGAGAGACGAGGAGTCTACGGAAGAGTTTGTGCGGAGGTATAAACTTGAATGTAGGGACGTAAAGGGAGCTCCAGAATGCATGAAAATCTCCAGATTCATGCACGGGATCACCAATCCTGAGCTAATCAAGCGATTGCATGACAAAATTCCCAAATTAGTAGACGAAATGATGAGGGTGACTACAGCATTCCTCCGAGGGGAGGTAGCAACCTCTAACCGTGAACAGAAGAAGTCATTCCCGTCATGGAAACAGCAAGAATCTAACCAAAAGTAAAATTTCAAAAAAGGAGGCTTCCGGAATCAACAAAAGTCAGAAAGGAAGCAAGATCGGTTTGCACTGCTTACAAAAACTCCCAAAGAAATCTTCGCTTTAGACAAAGGAAAATTCAAAGCCCCGCCATCAATGACAACCCCGGTAGAAAAAAGAAATGCTAGCAAATTCTGCGAATTCCATAGTGAAGTAGGACTTAACACAGACGAATGTATGCACTTGAGGAAACAGATTGAAGAAATGCTCAAAGCAGGAAAACTGCCACACTTGATCAAAGAGCTCAAACAGAACAACGGAAAGGAGCAACCTAAGGTGACAAAGAAAGGAGAAACTTCTAAAAAAGACAAATCACTGGCCATACTAATGGTCCAACCTTGGGAAAAAGTGGCTAGGCAAAGGATAACGCAAAGCTTTTCTCCTAACACAGAGATATCTTTTCCACCTCTGGATGAGGATGAAGGAACAGAAGGGCCAATGATCATTGAGGTCGAGGCGGAAATAGGAGGCCACTGCGTGCACCGTATGTACGTAGACGACAGATCAGCTTCAGAAATTCTGTATGAGCATTGCTTCACAGACTTCCGTCCGGAAAATCAAAAGAACAATTGATACCAGCCACTACCCCTTTGATTGGATTCAGCGGTGAAATAATATGGCCGATAGGACAAATACAACTACTGGTAACAATTGAAGACGAAGAGCATTCCGCTTCAGCTTTGATGAATTTTGTAGTTGTAAGGTCACCATCCCCGTACAATGAAATTATTAGAAGACCGGGGGTTAGGAAATTGCAAGCGGTTCCTTCAACAGTTCACGGAATGCTGAAGATCCCGGTAGAAGGAGGGGTAATTACTTTAAAAAGCAGCAGGTTAGTGCCACTTGAGTGCGCAATGGTCTCCGGACCTGAAAGAACCCTCCCGGCCAACGAACCAACGGTGGAAGAAAGGATCAAAGTGGCAATCAACCCAGAATATCCGGAATAAACTATAATGATCGGATCCACTCTCACAGAAGAAGGTCGCAACAAGTTGTGTAGCCTGCTCCAATAAAACTTAGATGTTTTCGCCTAGAAGCCTGCGGACATGACTGGTGTCCCAAGGCACATCGTCGAGCACCGTTTAAATGTGCGGAAGGGATGCTCTCCGGTTAGACAAAAGAAAAGGGGGCAAGCGGCAGACAGAAACCAGGCAATACAAGAAGAAGTAGGAAAGTTAGTAGAAGCAGGAATCATGAGGGAAGTACATTACCATGAAGCACGACAACAGTTGGAGGATGTGTGTAGACATTAAAGACTTAAACAAAGCATGTCCAAAAGACGGTTATCCGCTACCGAAAATAGAGTGGAAGGTAGAGTCCCTGTGTGGATTCCCTTTCAAATGCTTCTTGGACGCATACAAAGGCTATCACCAAATACAAATGGCAAAAGAAGATGAGGAAAAAACAGCTTTCATCAC
>BQNB010132197.1:0-18666 GCA_026074375.1 Tanacetum coccineum | reverse complement strand
TTAAAATTAAAATCCTATTTTTAAAATTAAAAATAAAAGCTCAAAAATGAAAATTAAAATCTAAAAGGTGTAAAAATGATTTTACTGAATGTAAACCTAAAAGTAATTTTTATAAAACTAAAAACTATTTTTTTGTAATTTTTTAAAACTTTTTCTATTTTTAATGACTTTTCGAAAATTAAAACTTAAGAAAAATGATTTAAAATAATCTACTAACTAGAAAATTATGAAAAATTCAGGATAAATCATAAATCCTAACAGCTATAAGAGAAAAATAAGAAAAATCCAAAAAGCTAAACGGATAAGCCCCTAAATAAGCTTAAACAGCTCGAAGTGGCTTATGGGCTTAAGGCCCAAACAAAGGGTAAATATTAAATGTGTACAATAGCTCACGGATGAGCTATTGTAGCACACTTGGTTAACACGTTGGGTCTTTGAGTTAGAGGTCTAGGGTTCGAGGCAGGCAAACCCCCTTTTTTGCTCTTTTCTTTATTTTTTACTTTTAATAAAAACTAAATATTATGACTTAAAGAAAACTAATTTTTAAGCACTTTTTATGAAGACAACATAAGCTAAAAACCAAAATTGAGCTTAAAAGGAGCTTATTAAAAAGCTGATTGCAGAAAGTAGCCCTTTGAGGCTTATAAAACTTGATTTTACTTAATTGACCACAAAGACCTCAAATTAAGCTTAATTTCAAAACCAAAAGCTGTTCTAAACTCCTTATGATTTGCCCTATTTACTTTTAACAAGCTAAAGTCATGACTAACACTTAAACCTATTTGAAAGTAGCCCTTTGAGGCTTATAAAACTTGATTTTACTTAATTGACCACAAAGACCTCAAATTAAGCTTAATTTCAAAACCAAAAGCTGTTCTATACTCCTTATGATTTGCCCTATCTACTTTTAACAAGCTAAAATCATGATTAACACTTAAACCTATCTGAATCTAAGGATTTAAACCTGTAACTCAGATGACAACTAAAAGAGCTTAAAATCAAAATAAGCTATTAAGCTTATTAAGCTATGACAGAAACTTAACTTTTGCAAGCTTGATAATCATCTAATATGCTATGAATTCAGATAATAAAAACAACTTTTATAAGCTAAGAAATTAAAATTAAAAGCTAAGATTCAATACTGTTTTGGGTCTTTTTGAGAGATATTTGAAAACTTAATGGGCAATTTTACCTAGGCAAATAAGCTAAGAAATGAAAAATAAGGCCTAAACTATATTAAGCTATATCTAATCTATAAGTGAACTGAATTTTAAAACCTAAAGCCTAAATTTTCTAACTAAGTGAAACCTAGAAATGACAGCAGTGGTAACTTAGTGTTACCACTGCTGATGCAAATAGCAAAAGGGTAAGCACAAATGCAGGATACCTTAAGAGGTGATCCTGCACTTAGACACTCTATTTGAGTGAGTCTAAACTCTAATCAAGCAAGAATCAAGCCTTAGATGGCTTGGTTCAAATTTTCACAAGTGAAATCACAAGGAAAATTCCCCTGGTGCTGAGACAGATTCAATAAGCCACAAAATCATTATAAGCTCAAACTATCTTGGCAAATTTATCCAAAACTTAATCAAATAAAATATTCTAACTAATCCAAAGAGAAATTACTAGTTCCTTTGACTTTTGATGGTCAAATAGGCTTAAACCAAACACCCCTTATAGGATTTGACATATTTTATAAAACATTAGAAATGAATTCTAGCTAACTAAACCTTGATACCAGACTTCAAACAGCTTAAATCAAACTTAATAAACATGATTAAACAACTAAATAAGCCAAAATCCAAGATCTACAACTAATGCTACTTATATTTTTGGTTTTTATGATTTTTTAGACATAAATTGAAATAAAAAGTTCTAAAATGCTTAAAACTAAAATAGATGAAATACTTAAACTAATAAGCACAAAGAGACTAAAATAAGCACAATTAAGCACTAAATAAGCAGATTTAAACAAGTAGTAAACAACTTAAGCAATATTGAGACTATGATTTAAAGGACAAAAAGAATATAAAAGAAAACTAACCACAAGCTTCAGCTTAACAGAAGCTTAACAGGCTCTTAGAGCTTATCTTCTAGCTCTAGCTTATCCAAATGGATAAGCTTGTATAAGTCCTTGGGAATCCTTCCACAATTGACTTCCCTTCCATTTAGCTTAAATCCAATTAAGCATAGGTGATAAGGTTATTAGCTGATTTTAAGAGTTAAGGTATGATTAAGGCAAGATTTGAGCTCAATTATTAGCTTAGAGACTAATAAGAGCTTATTCAGTAGCTTATGATATTTAGCTTAGCATTTAAAAAGTGAGAGCTTATGAAAACAAATAGCTTATTTAAAAACTGAATTTCATTAACATTAAACTTGATTACAATGCTTAAAAGGAAGAATTACAAAGTTTAAAGGAAATTTGAGCTGAAAATTGTATAATAAGCTAAAACTAAAAGCTACTAAAAAAACTAGGTGCTTTTGTTTGTGTGATAGTGAGGCTATTTATAGCATGAAACTGAACATTCTAGGCCTTCGTTGCTGCCCACGCTCCTTTCAATCATCACCATCCATTCATTCAATCATTAGGTGGTGAATTTGAGCCGTTGGATCTCTCCTTGGGATTACACGGATTGCCAACATGGCAATCCTTGGTTAAGAACTTATGCTTTCTCTCTGTGTACTTGTAGAGTAAATTTACCCCTTCCCTTGTGCTTTCCTTCATCCACGTATGCTTCTTTAGCAAAATGAGCCAATGAGATGCCTTGAGATGACTTAATTAACCCTGCCATTGTATAAGTAAGCCCTTGAATTGTCTTCCGTACCCTTCAATTTTGATTTGCCCTATCGTTTGACCATGGGTAACTTTGGAGAAGACAGGTGAATAGCAACATACCCTTGGCGCCCTTTTTATAACTGAAACGGGTAAATTTGTTTTAAACTTTGGGCAATTGACAAATTCAGTCCCTCTCTTTGATTATTTAAAGTTGTAATGTAAAACAACTTTTGAAATTGGCAACTTAAGTCCCTGTGGCTTTATAAAAGGCAAATTGGCTTTAGGGTTTTGGGCTTTTAAATTGGGCTTTGGATCCGGGTAGGGTATTTAAGGGGTTTAAGGCCCATTAAGCCTTAGGGACCAATATGGTTACTTTCTAAAACTTGGAGGGTTGATTTGAAACATTTTGAGTTTTTATCTTTTATGGGTTGACTTTTCTTTGCTAAGGTTTGACTTTCTTTGACTGAGGCTTGACCATAGTTGACTTTTTTTGGCTTCGTCTTTGAATCCTTGGCTTCTTTCGTGCTCTTCCATTCCTCGTGTCTGTGTTTGCCCATTTTTGATTGTTTTCTTGTGATTATTGATATATCCGTACCTGCACACACAAAACACAAAAACAATCACATTTTTGCTATTTTTAGTCTGTTTTGGGTTTAATTGGGCTATTTTAGGTATAAACAGATATGTGTATTTTACACTTATCAAAATTCCCCAAACTAAACGATTGCGTGTCCTCACGCAATATCACATGCCTTATAACCAAATATCTCAAAACTTCCCCAAACTAAACCTTTGAAAAGTAGCAAAAAGTTTTGTTGAGAGAGCTAAGAGATCACAAGTTATAAAACACCCGAATTCTCATTTTCAAAGGTTTTTTATTTTTTATGATTTTCCTTGATAGACTATCTAACTACAACTTATTCTTGTGTTGACATTATGTATTGTTTTCATTACCTCATTTGTAACTTTAAGGATTATAGAACAAAAAGCACAATTAAGTGTCTAAAAGATAACTTTATCATTCCCGATTTTTCACTATTCCCATACTAAGCTTAAAAATAAGATCACCGTTAAGTACGAGCTAAAATGCTAAGACTACTTATAATTACAACTTGTGAATTTCTCTTCCTGACATAAATCATATATTTAAGGGTGTGTGCTCAAATTTATTTAAACCATTAAATCCACATATTTAGATAGTTGAAATCCGACTAAGCTTTACACATGGGCCTTTTGGGCTAATATGTTAATCACTTAGTAAGATCACAACTCAAAGCAAACAAAAACCTCCTTAGCTAAGACATCGTTGGTTCACTTGTCCCATGAATGACTTTCTTCTCTAAGCATCCACGCGTCATCGGGTAAGTGCAAGGCTTTTAGACCAAGCAAGGTTGCAAAATCGCTAGGCGCTAGCCGGGTGGTCGGGTACCGCCTAGCGATTAATCGGTTAGGCGGGGATTAATCGGATTGGACTTTTTATATATAAAATTATAAAATTTTGAAAATATATGCCTGATTTTCCCCATTTAGCCGATTTTGTTCGATTTGTCCGATTAATCCCCGATGTGGCCTATTTTTATCCGTAACCGAGTTGACCGATTTATCCAATTTGGCCGATTTATGCCCGATTTGGCCGATTTTTATCCGATTAATCGGTATGTTGGCCGATTTTTGACAAAAACGATTAATAAGGTCGATTAGTGAAAATCAAGGCGGTTAATCCCCGCCTAGCGCCTAGGCGCCGATTAATCGGCCGCCTAGGCCGATTTTTGCAACACTGGTTTTTAGTAATACTGTCTTGCCAAAAAGTACTTCAGATTTGTTTACAATTCATGCTAGGTTGGGACATTTGTCTGTATCAAAGATGATTCATCTGCATGATTGTAAAGGCTTGAATAAAACTGATTTTACTTGTGACAGTTGTCTGCTTGCTAAATTTCATAGATTGCCTTTTCCTAAACATACACCTTCTTCCACTAAGATTTTTGAGTTAATTCATGTGGATTTATGGGGACCATATAAAGCACCTACACTCAATGGGGCACACTATTTCTATACCATTGTTTATAACACCCTCAAATCTGAGCACGCAGCGGAATGTTTGAATATCCGAGGGCGTTACATTTATGGATCAATAGCACAAGATCTGAGAACGACTACTAAACGTGTCGTTTGAAAAAGATACATTGGATTAATAAAATACTTGTTTGTTACATAAGCCCATGGCTTCAAATTGTTCAACAATATAAATAAAGATTTCGGTTTATAACAATTGTCCCCAAAATGTAATAAGACCCCAAATCTTAAGTGTTGACTCTTCGATTATTGACTTCCAATGTATCATCGCACCTCGTGCCTTATTGACCTGAAAAACATGCTTAAAATGTCAATATAAAGTTGGTGAATTCATAGGTTTATGTAAATCGATCGTAGGACCGCAAGATTTCCAAGTGTATGATTAAGCAACAAATGCAAACATCATAAAAAGTGATTACGTTTTCCTAAGCTCGACATATATGAATGCAAATATAAATTTGCCAACAGGTGTCCGTGAATGATGTGCTAACCCCGCAACATCCCAAATTCGACATGGTAATGCATATCGTATCCCAGTGAAGCTAATCCCCGAACGGGATAGTCAATCCCTAATAGATCTATCCATAGCATTCGTGCCCACACAATTTAATTCCCAATCACATCTAGGCAAATAACAGTCATGATCATGGACAATATGGGTTATGAGTAACTTAGGCAAACACGTAATCATGGTATAAAATGTACACTTGCGTCTAATTTATAAAACAAAGCATGTTCTCACCCTAAAGATGTAAATCATTTAAATGAATGTAAAACATGGGCAAGAACACACCTTAGTCCGTAGTTTCTGAATTATAATAAATATCCAAGTAACAGTGAATCACACCGACAACGGTACCAAAAGTAAGTACGGGTCAAGTCTTAGTTTACACGTTTAGCTAATGACTCATTGTATAAACTAAATTCCATTTAAGTTTATATATCTTACCGTTATCACTTGTGTGGTGGTGACAAGATTATTGTATTTAATAATTCGATGGATCCTCGAGAAACGTGAATCATTGCATAATAAATAAACTCATTTATTTCGTCGTACAAACCCGTTCATTGTCCTAATACCTTAAGGTCGTACCGCTCTTAAGTGTTTTATTTATTTTCAACTTTTGTTTACACATACCCTTAAGTTTCTAGTTATTATACTTTAGTCCCTAGGTTTATAAATATAAACATTTATATTTTAAACCCTTTAGTTTCGATAGTTACATAATTAGTCCCTTAAGTTTACCAAGGTGTAGTTTAGGTCCTTATAATTACACTTAAATCCCTAAGTTTCAGAATGTTTCAAAAACAGTCCCTGGAGTTATTGAAATTCGAAAATGATAAAGTTAATCCCTTAAGTTTCGAATTTGGACACTTTTAGTCCCTCAAGTTGCGAAAATTCTTAATAGCTCCAATAAATTCAACAAGTGCCATTTCTCTTTGTTAAGCTCAATTAAGTTATAAAAGTTGTTTCGGCTTAAAAATAAGCTTATCGAGCTTATTTTTGGCTTAACGGGCCTTATTGGGCCCGTTAAGGTCCGTTTAGCATTTTAACGATCCGTTATAGTTTTAATAAGTCTAAGGTTCCTCAATAAGCTTAGTGGGGCCTGATAAGCTTAAAATAAGCTCGGGGAGCTTATTATGGCTTATTTCGAGCTTATTGGGCCCGTAAGCCCAATAGCTTAACCCGATACACCCTTTAGAGTTTTTAGGCTTTACTAGTTCCTTTTCAAGTTGTATTAAGCCCGAACAAAACTGTTTTCTTTTTCAGCTTATTCAAAATAAGCTAATAAGCACTACGATTTGGGCCGGCTTGGGCCTGTTAAGGCCCGATAAGGGTTTTAAAGGTTCGTGCTTAATTCCTTTGGGTCCAATAACCTTTTCTAGGCCCATTTAGCTTATTAAAGTTGTACAAGTTCATCAATAAGCCGTTCAAGCTTATTGTGAGCTTATTCGCTTGATTTGGGCTTGTTCGTGGGCTAGTAAGCCCGATAAGGACTCGTTTGTGTTATTAAGCTCCCGCCAAGGTATTCTAAGGTTCATGTGAGTCCTATAATCACCTAGGTCTCTTAATAAGCTCGTGGGAGCTTATTAATAAGCTGTGGGCCCGTCGGGTTGTTTATTGGGCCCGTTTGGTTCCGTAGGTGGGGCTTTGGGCTAACTAGGCCTATTAGGTGTTCTTTCCATGCATGCTTGAGTTATGTAAGATTCAATAAGCCTCCTAATCCAATTAATAAGCTCGGACGAGCTTAAAAATAAGCTATGGTCCAACATTGGACTGTTGGGCTCAATCCGTGAGCTTTCTTGGATTTCGAAAAGCCCCTAGTGGCCCGATACCCTTCTAGTAACACGTAAGACTCGAAATTGTTTGCCCTAGCTATATGTCGTGTGTCTAACCCATTTATACGTTGCGTTTTTACATGCAAGTGTTCGTTATTCTTGCATACACTTTCCCACGCAAGTTTGTCATGTTTACAACTAAAGTTTACGTGTAGTTTCATTGGTTACGCGGGTAAGGGTTGTATTTCACCTTGGTTTCTTTTCCCGACGTTAAATGAATCCGTCTAGTCACATTGGATCTTTCGTACACATTTTACTACGTCTTAGCACCACGCAAGTATTATAGGAGTACGTATAAGTGCGTTGTCACGCATGGGTTTGCGTTAGTGAGTTTATTTACGTGACACGCGACTAGCAACAAAGAACGAATTATGATTTGAAAGAGTTTAAGCTTGTATGCGACTTACAAAAGGTCCTAAAGCTCTTAGTCGTGGAGTATGGAGCACACACGAATCGTTTACACCCAATGTGTATCGTCCTAAGCTTAAAAGCTTATATACCCGACCTCCTTAGCTCGTGCTTCCCTCTTAGGTCCTTATACTCGATCTTAAAGACTTCCTTGTGTTCTTAGAGCAAAATTTGGTCGTGTAGGGTTCGGTTAGAATGTATACCGATTGTAATAGGAGAAAAGAGTGTATGTGTTTATTGTTTGAGTGAGTGAGAGTTGTAAGAGTGTTAGGTGTCTTCACTCCCGAAGGAGAGAAATGAAGAAAGAAAGAGAATGAAGGTCAAATCTGAAACAAGGGTGGGAAGGGTGGGTAAAATATCGGCCATAAAATCATGCGGTTTAGAAACACCCTTAAACACTTTGGTTATCAAAATACCCGCTTCGGGTTCAAAACATTTCTCAACATCCGGTGGTTCCGGTGGAGGACGAGGAATTGACGGATCATCTTGATGGTCAAGGTTAGGTAACTCATTATCTTCATCTTCGGAATCATCATTCTCAACACCTGGTGGAATTAAATCATCTGGAACAAGGAAAATATCGATCTCTTCTTGAGCGGGCTCACTATCCTCAACGGGGATAGGAGATACGGGAAGAGACTCGATAACTGAACTTTGATTAGCATGAACATTTTCCTGTGACTGGGAAGTTGAAATCTCACAAAGCACTGTCATAAGACTAAGATATTCCCCAAATTCACGATCATTCCTCGAAGGAAGTGTTAAAAGTTCACCGGCGAACTCATGGTGAAGAGGATCACTTCTTGGAGAAAAAGTAATCGAAGATTCATTTTGTTCTGGTTCATGATCGGAAATCACTTCGGAAGCGAGATTATGGGAAGCATCATCACTAAGCAGATTATCAAGAAAAGTTACGTCTCCTTCTGAATCGAAATAACCTTCCTCAAAGTTAGAAGAAACTTCCATAGCTAGAAAAGCATCGATCTCATCATTATTGTCTTCTGGAGCAAAACACTCAACCTTATCGGATAAAGGTGTGTTGAGTAAAACTGGCTCATCAGAAACGTTGGAATTCTTGATCTCGACATCTTCTTCCATTTCATCAAAAAGAGGATTTATGGTGCTAGATTTGAAATTGTCATCAAATTCAAAAAGAGGATTTGAGTAAACTTGAAAATTCTCTTCATGCAAGTCCTTCTTAAGAGTCGAATCATCATTACCCGGTGGTAACGAATCAAGAGGAGCAAGTTCATCGGCGAACTTCTCAAAATTATCACTAGTCTTCACCGGAGAAGAACTAGGAGAAGGATCATCAGAATGAGTAGTGGTACTGCCACTAAACGGATCATCTTTTGAGAAATCGATGACAGAAATGGCGTGAACAAAATGCTTATCCTTGTTTTTCTCAGATTTATCGGCATAATAAACAAGTTCTTCCTTTCCTACTCTTAAAGTCAATGTTTCTTCGTACAAATCAATGAGAGCTTTTGCGGTGCGAAGGAAAGGTCTTCCTAAAATAATAGGCACTCTTGGGTCTGGTTCAAAATTAACCACTACAAAATCAGCAAGAAAAGTGAAACCATCAACTCTAACTACAACATCCTCGGCTATGCCCATTGGGTGAGTAATGGAACGATTAGCAAGCTCGAGTGTTATATGAGCAGGAGTCAAAGCTTCAAGCCCAAGTTGCTTGTAGATAGAATGAGGTAAAAGATTTATGCTAGCTCTAGAATCGGATAAAGCACTAGTCCTATCAAGTTCTTGTAAAGCACATGGGATAAGAAATTTTCCCGGATCTTCGAGCTTCTCGGGAACTTTGTTCATGATGATAGCAGAACATTTAGCATTTACGGTTGTGATAGCGATGTCCTCGAGCTTCTCTTTGCTCCTTAGCAACGAGCTTAACCATTTGTTGAACTTTGGCATTTCGATGAGAGCATCTTTCAATCCAATCTCTAAATGAAGTTGTTTGAACATCTTCAAGAACCAGCTATGTTGAGCACTGGGTTTATCGTTCTCTCTCACTTTCATCCTCTCAGGATATGGAAGTTTAGATTGATACGAATTAGTTCTTGGAGAATTAAGATCTTGAATTTCAATGTTAACGGTTTTCTTAGCTTTTGGTTTTGGAATTTCCATGAAAATGGAATCTTCTTTCTCTGGAGGTGGGACTTGTGCGGTACTTTCTGAACTTGGTTTTTGCACTTTGTCCATTGACGTCTCTGGGTTTTGTTCGGGTTCCTTTTGAGGAGTAGAAACAACGGGTGTAGGAACAAGAGGAGTTGAAGGTCCTTCACAAGTTTTACCACTTCGTGTGGTGATAGCATTAATTTGCTCACGAGGGTTAGTTACGGTTTGACTTGGAAGAGTTCCTGAATTCGAAGTAGAGGCTGAATTTTTGAAATTATTACAAAGACTTGTCAACAAACTCGTAACATTAGCCATTTGATTCTGCAAATTTTGACCTTGATTTTGAACATTCTTCAACACCGCATCGTTTGCCTTGACGTAGTTTTCAAAATCCGTTTTTGAAACACCTTGAATTTGGGGCGTAGGAGCTTGATATGGTGGAACTTGGTAAACCGGTGGTTGATTGGTTGGTGGTTGATAAACTTGACCTTGATTGTTTTGATGGTTTTGATTGAAATTGTTTCCACGGTTTTGATTCAAATTGAAATTGTTTCCTTGATATCAGCTTTGGTTTCCTTGGTTGTTTTGAACATTTGGTTGATTAAAACCGGGTGGTCTCATTTGATTTGCCAAATTAGGAGGATTTCTTTGAACAAAGTTGCCAACGGCGGCGGTTTGTTGGAATTGATGAATGTTATCATGAAAAACGGGAAATTCATTCCTTGTTAACGGACAATTGTTGAAATTATGGTTTGAACCACATGTAACACAAACTTCCTCGACTGCTTTGACGGTAGCAGGAGTCGTAACATTCTTTTCACTAATCATCTTTTCTAATCGGCTCATTCGAATATCCATTTTATCTTCAAGAGAAGCGGCGAGTTGTTGAAATTCAAAAGAATTAGAAGGTGTAGAAGTAGAAAGAGGAGCATTCGTACTCACTCTTGGTTCAATTGCACGACTTCTTGAATAACGAACCTTGGATTTACTCTCAATAATGGCTAAACCATCACGAGGCATCTTATCTAGAAAATTTCCACCCGCGGCGGAATCTAAAGCATCTTGATCATTGGTATTCAAAGAATTGTAGAACGTATCAAGTTGATGTAATTCCGAGAAACCATGATGAGGACATTGACGAAGAAGTCCTTTGAAACGTTCCCATGCTTCGTTGAAAGTTTCATTTGGTTTTTGCAAGAAAGTAGTGATTTCATTTCGAAGGTAAGTTGTTTTCGAAGGTGGAAAGAATTGGTTTATGAATTTCGAGACAAGATCATCCCACGTTAGAATCGATCGAGGTGGTTCTTTATCTAGCCAAGTCCGGGCTTCACCTTCGAGAGAAAAAGGAAAAAGCAAAAGCTTAATCGTTGTATTTGGAACTTCGGGATGTCTAAACGTAGAAGTGACTTTGTTGAAAAATCGAAGATGATTATGAGGGTCTTGCCTACCCGTAAATTGATTACTTTGAACAAGATTAATCAAAGTTTGTTTAAGTTCAAAATTGTTTGCATTTATCGGTGGAACAACAATTGCATCTTCGTATCCCTCGATGGGAGCTTGTAGCATTTAAGCCATGGTACGATTGTCAGCCATTGGAAACTCGGGTTCCTCAACAATAGCCGTTGTTAATTGTTGTTGTCGACGATTTTGATTACGAGCTTGAGAACGAGTGCGCATGCACTAAAAATAGAGAAATGAAAAAGTAAACAAAAATTACACTATTTTTTTTTTGATTTTTGAATTTTTGATTTTTTTTAACAATCTATTTAAAACGGATACACGGAAGACAACTTAAAACCAAATAATCGAATTACTTCACGATAACTCTTAAAAATTGCTTCTTAAGATGAGCCGTACCTCGTAAATGACACAAATGGCAAGTTTTGAAATATTTGGTTCGATTTGGAAACTTTTCAAGTTCACCGGAACTTATTTATGATAATACCTCAATTGAGAGTATTATATGTTGGTGTTCGTTTACCAACTTTGTGTATTTTATTTCTTTTTTAGGATAATTTTTTTAAATTTTTGATTTTTTTATGATAACTATAGTAAAAAGAAAAGAAAAATATTTTTTACTTTTTTTTTGGATTTTTGAAATATTTAACAAAAATGAAACTTTCGAGGACGAAAGGATCTTCAAACCAAACTCAACAAACGTAAACAACGGAATCTTTAACACAAGTCCCCGGCAGCGGCGCCAAAAACTGATTGTGAGTTTTATATACGCTATAAAATATACTAATAATATTTCCAAAAGAGCAATTAAGAACTTTCCTAAAGTCTCCCTTAAGAAAAGCTCACTCTAAAAGATATATATAATATATAATACGTATATTTAACCGGGAAGAATGATCACCCAGGTCGTTTCCCCAACGACTTGTGAAATTGAAACCTTGCTTTAGCTTGGATTATGATTTGAATGAGAGAAAAGATATTTTTGAGTATCTATAACTACTAAATAAAAGCAACAATTAAAATGAACAATTGAGAGCAATTAAACACTTAAACAAATTAACGGGAACAAATGAAACGTAACAAATAAGCAAATACTCTAAAATTAACTCCTAAAATTGCAAACTAAATTTCTAAACCTAAATTAGGACAAAAGAAAATTTTAAGAAAAAGAAAAACATTTTTTTGATTATTTTTGAATTTATTATGAATTAAAAACTAATTTAATCTAATTAAATCCTAGAAAATAGCAAATTACGTCCTAAAAATTAAGAAAAATGATTTTTAAACTTAAAAAAAGTCTAAAATAACATAAAAACTCAGAAAACTATTTTTAACTATTTATAAAATTAGAATCCTATTTTTAAAATTAAAAATAAGGGCTTAAAAATGAAAATTAAAATCTAAAAGTGTTGGAAATGATTTTTCTAAATGTAAACCTAAAAGTATTTAATCTAATGCTAAAAACTATTTTTTTGTATTAATCTGAAAATTGTTTCTATTTTTATGTATTTTCTAAAATTAAAAACTTAAGAAAAATAATTAAAAATAATCTACTTAATGAAAAATTATCAAAAAAATCAGGAAAAGTCTAAAAATCTATAAAGATTACTAGAAAAATAAAAGAAAGTACTCATCTTAACTAAAAAGCCCTAAATAAGCTGTGTTTGGCTACGGCTTATTAAAAATGAGAAAAAAGAAAACGTGTATAACTATTAGGTTGTGCAAGCTAAGGTTGGATGAGCTATTGTAGCACACTTGGTAAAACGTATGGCTTGTGACTGTGAGGTCTTGAGTTCGAAACTAGCAAACCCCCTTTTTGCTATTTTTTTATTTTTTTTTGAAAATTTTTGAAAACCAAAAGCTAAATCTTATAAAAGACACTTTTTTAAGCTACTTTAATAAGTGGAGCTTAAGCTCAAACTCAAAATTCAGCTCATAAAAAGCTTTTGAATTCCTGTTTACAGAAAGTGAGGTTTTAAGCTCACTTTTGCTTATTTGGACTAAAAGCTTTGCACAAAGCTCAATATAAGCTCAAATCCAAAAACAAAAGAAGTTCCAGGAAGCTTATGATGTATATAAGCTAGAAATGATAAGCCACTTTAACAGAAAGCTCTTAAGACTAACTGAATTGATCATTCAAATTGGTAAACTCAGGATGCAATGCAAAAAGCTATAAAACCTAGTAAGCTAAAAGGCTAAATAAGCTATAATGGATCTTAAGCTTTTGAAGACTTAATCAACTACCTATAAGCTAAGAATTTAAACCATAAAATCTACTACTACAGCTAAGAATCTAGAATTAAAAGTTACTTAGTATTGACTACTGTTTTTGGCTTTTTTCAAGATTTTTGAAAACTTTTAAGCTAAATGTATTTAAGCAAATAAGCTAAGAAATGAAAATTAAAGCTTAAAATATAATAAGCTATATCTAAACTATAAGAAACTTGAATTATAGAACCTATAGCCTAAATTTACTAACCTAAATGACCCTAGGAATGACAGCAGTGAAATTGCTTATGCTGATGCAAATGACAGAAGGCAAAAACTATTGTGCAGGTATCCTTAAGGGATAACCTGCACTAAACACTCTATTTGAGTGTGCTTGAAACAAATACAAGCACAAACCTACCCTAAAATGCTTAGATCAAAATTAAGCTAGCAAAGATAAGCAATCTTGTCCCCTGGTGCAGGAACACAAATTTTAAGCCCTAACTTATAGAGAAATTAAATCTAACTTTTAAAAAGTGAATTCCTACTGATTTTAAATGACACTTAAACTAACTCAAGCAATGGACTTAAGTCATTTTGACTTTAATCAGTCAAACAAACTTAAACCAAACACCCCTTTAAGTCTAAAACATATTTGAAAAACTTTTGAAATAAAAATTCACTTAGCAAGGCCTAAATACCAGATGATTAACAGCTTATATTATACTTATTAAACATAAACTAACAATCAAAACAGCTAGATATGAAGATCTACAACCTATGCTATCTTATTTTTAGATTTTTTTAGATTTTATGACAAATATTTAAGAACACTATGATCTATGCTATGAAAACTAAAACAGATAATTAAAAAGCAAAATAAGATCAAACCAAACTCAAATAAGCAACTAAGAATCAAATAAGCACAATTGATAAGCTAATAAGCAGATAAGCAAAATTTAAGCTAGGAATCTAAGAATATAAAAGTAAAAGAGAGACTTACTTGAGCCTTAGCTTAACAAAGGCATAAATGGCTCATAGAGCTTATCTACTAGCTCTGGCTTATCATAGATAAGCCAGTATAAGTCCTTGAGAGCCCTTCCTTAACTGGCTCTCCTTCCCAAAAGCTCATAAGTCCAAAAGCAAAGGTAAATAGGCTGATTTTATGATTTGAGTATTATTAAGGCTTATTTAAGCTCAATCTAAGCTTATAGACTTAGAGAGCTGGTAAGAGCTTATAGGAGCTTATGAGCATTTAGCTTAACAATTTATAAAAATGAGAGCTTATGAGTTAAAAAAAACAAGAGAGCTTATGACAAAGTAAAACTGAGTTTCATTAATATAAAAGCTTTGATTACATTACTTTGAAAAAGAAATTACAAAACATTTAAGAAGAATTTCATTTAAGCTAAAAAGGAAATTTAAGCTACACTAAAAAATTACTCACTAACTCCGTGGTGTGTGTGTGTGATATGAGTGCCTATTTATAGCCATCCAGGGAAGCTTCTAGGCTGCCTTGCATCACACGCTCCTTTCAATCATCACCATCCATTTCTTCAATCATTTGGTAGTGATTTTGAGCCGTTGGATCTCTCCTTGGGATCACACGGATTGCCAGCGTGGCAATCCATTGTGAGGCCTTGTATTTGTTGTGTGAGTGTACTTAGTGCAAAATCCAGCTTCTCTTGTGCTTCTTGCCATAGCCATGTGTACTTCCTTGATTATTTTGGCTAATGAGAGCTTTGATTTGACAAATTTATCCCTGCCATAGTGTTTATGACCACTTGAATTACCCATTTAAACCCTTAATTGAGAAAACCCCTTTGTTTTACCCTGTGTGGTGAATTGGGATGATGATGAATAGTGAAATGAGTTTGGCACCTTTTTTAAACTGTAAAAGAGTAAAACAGATTTATATCTTTTGGGTAATTGCACTTTTAGTCCTTGTGGTTGGTTAATAAAGGTGTAGTGTTTAATTTCTTTCATAATTGGCAACTTCAATCCCTGTGGTTTATTAAAATGGGCAATGGGCTAAGGGTAATGGGCTTTTGGTTATGGGCTTGGTATCCGGGTAAGGTTTTTAAGGGTTTAGGGGCCCATTTAGGTACAAGGACCATTTGTGTAACATTTGAAACTTGGTAGGACTGAAATGAAACATTTAGGATTTGTCCTTTTGTGAGTTGACTTTTCTTTGCTAAGGTTTGACCATTTGACTGAAGCTTGACTTTTTCTGGCTTTGGCTTTGAATCTTTGGCTTCTTTTGTGCTCTTCCGTTTCCCGTGTCCGTGTTTGCCCGTTTTTGTCTGTTTTCTTGTGATTTTTGATATATCCGTACTTGCACACACAAAACACAAAAACAAGTATATTTTTGCCATTTTTAGTCTGTTTTGGATTTAATTGGGCTATTTTAGGTATAAACGGATATGTGTATTTCACACATATCAAGACCCAAAGCATAAATATTAGTAGGATCGAGTAGTAAATCTAAGATCACATCATCTAGAATCTCTAACTTCTCAGACCCCACTTAATATGAGGGATCCACTTTTTTTGATGTTCCATCTTCTTCTCTAAACGATTGCAGGTTGTCTAAATTTTTCTTTGGTATTTGGACTCCGGATGCTCCAAGCATATGACCGGAAATCACTCTCAACTCATTAATTTCGTTAGTAAATTTTTAGGTACCGTCAGATTTGGGAATGATCATATTGCTAAGATAATGGGTTATGGAGACTATCAAATGGGAAATGTTACAATATCTCAGGTTTATTATGTGGAAGGGTTATGTGGAAACCTAAAACACGTGATAGGTTCTTTGATCGTTTAAGCTCCTGTTTGTTTAGAACATGATCTAGGATGAATTAATAACAAAGGCGGAATATTCGAACGTTGAATCATTGTTATTAATACAAGGTTTTTCATCATCATCACCTAAGATACATGACTACTACAAGCCCCAATCTTACCTGATCAATGGTAAGACAGTTACATCAACAAACTGTAACAGGAATCATAAGATTCTTGAGGCTACACCACCATGCTAGCATCTATCTCTTGTGGGACGTGTAAACCCACACACACAACACGTTTTACACCTTTGGTGCACACACACTTTTTGGCACACTAAAACTATATGCTTGTACCTCCTTTTATAGCATAAGGAGGTTAGGGTTTACATGGAAACTAATAAAAGATATTAAATAAGTAAATCATCTAATGTTTATCTTGATATCATTTATCTTTATCTTTATGTTGACCAAATCTTCATTATCTCCTACATCTTGTAGAATCTTGCAATGACAACTTTGGTCCTTCTTGTTTCCATCTTGTTTCATTCATGTTTTGTCTTATCAACTCAAATATAATTCCCAACAATCTTCCCCTAGTTGATAATGACAAAACCAAATAAGCATGAACTTCCCCTGAAGTTAATATACGAATGAAAACTTCCCCTTAAGCTACCAAGGATCTACAAGTTGTAAATCATCAAATCTTCTTCCCCTTTTTGTCAATATCAAATAGGATACTAAAGTATGCAACTTTGATCTTCACAACTACGAACCAATAATCAAACCTTCAACAACTTAAATTACCCTCCATGACACGCCTTTAAGAAAAATGAACTTGAGCAGTAGAAACTTAAACTAGCAGTAGTAACAAAGACTAGCAGTAGTAAAAACTTTCACCTCAATGTAGCAAATAAATGGTTAAACATTTTAACATTAAGCTTCCCCTAAAACCCATATGTTAACCATTTCTTGAATCTTCAATTCTGTAGGCTCTATGTAATGATTACTGATGAAGAAAACTAAGTATAACGAACTTGATGTAGAAGTAGAATATCCCAAACTTGTTTCTTATGTCTTGCACTATAATATGATAAGAACTCATAATCTTCTTCTTTGTTTTATGAGTAGACCTCGATCTCTTGATAAATCTGCTTGCCTTACATGAGTCACTGAGCTAAGTGATAGTCAATACATGTGAGTACTACAATGTATCTCCTTACATCAGGTAAAAACTAGTTTTATCAAGTCTTCATCATAAACCGTATATAACCAAACAAGTTATCTCCAAGACCAAAAGATATAATAAGAACACTCATCCAAGAATTCCACTTCATCTTCAAATAAGCAATAAACAATCCTCTTCGTAATCAATTAATCAATGAATACGAGCCTTTAATTTAGTTAAGAACCAAAAACCAAAAATCTTATGTGTGTGTTATCCGATATTTGTCAAAGTTAGTAGTACTAACTTCTTTTATCGGACAAGGCTAGCAGTTGTAATTGCTTCTAGCAGTACTAACTTCCTTTAACCCAAACAGTATTAACATAGGAAGCAGTATTAACTTTATTGAACCCGAGCAGTATTAACTACTTAAATTCAATAGCAGTATTAATATCATGAAGCAGTATTAACTTTTAATCCCAAGCAGTAGTAACTAACTGCTTTTACCACAAGCAGTAGTAACAACTTTTTAACGCTAGCAGTATTAACCAACAATAATAACAGTAGTAACTACTTTTATACCTTAGCAGTATTAACTCATGACTTACTACTGTTCTTCCATACTAGGCATCACAAAGTACATTAGCAGCATTAACCATCCTTGACAGCATTAAGTATGTACTTGAGCCCTAGCAGCATTAACTGAGTCGAGCAACACTAATTTAAACAAATAGCAGAAATTATATCTAAGCAGCATTAATCTTCTTTAATAGCATTAACTTTGTATACAAATCCAACAGTGGTAACTATCCTATTACCAGTTATATATCAGCTGATCTAGATCATTGCCTTGAAAGTTTCCATGTCTACTGATTTAAGCACGATAATGATCAAGAATAACATTAACATCCTTCTCTTCCAAATCATGACCACCATAGATACCATTAGTGCAAACCCCAACTTTATACAATCATGGCTTATCAAGTAAACCCTAAAAGAGTTTGAATGAATTCATACCAAGCTGTGTATACACCACATCATATCTGAAAAATATACAAACCCTAATTGTCTCGGGTTTGATCAGTTAGAGCACAACAGATCAAAAAGAAACCCAAATAAATAGTAACAAAGCTTACCAATCATATTGCATACCCAAATAGGTAGATAGGACGATTATAAGCATCATTATAGCACTGAATCTTCAAAACCCCATAAAACTTTCACCACATGATTTCTTGAAAATTAGGGTTTTTAGAGTTTCTTTAAAACCTTGTAGATCCTAGATCGAGAGCCACATGGCTCTGATACCAATTGTG
>BQNB010132196.1:0-18667 GCA_026074375.1 Tanacetum coccineum | reverse complement strand
GTCATGAAGGTATTTTATGTTTGCCAACTGCCATACCAAAAGTATTCGAGGCTAGAGCTGTGGAAACGCATATTATCCAAAAACTAAACTAGACAAATTTTCTATAACAAACTTTTTTTAACATGTTTCTAAAACAAGCAAAAGTTAGGATCAAATAAGAAGAAAAATTTAAAAGAGTGAGAAGAAAACACAATCACATATTTCAGATGCACGAGATCATCTCCCTATAAAATTCTCGCTCTTATTTGAACGTATGGCTCATTTTTGTTTTTTTTCTCATCGTATCTTTTCTCATAGTGGTTGATTAGTGACTAGAAGTCCATGTAACTTGCGACTATAAGTTTTGGGCTTTTTTCTTTCGACGATAAGCCCATGTAACTGTTACACAATGATAAACCCCATAAGGTATTGTGTTTATTGATAGGTATTTATAAAGTAACATACCTAGAAACACTAATGGACCCGAACCCACAAACGGGCTCGGGCCTTATAAACTATCCACTAATATCCCCACGCAATCTGAGCGGCGAAATCGCGAAAGCTCGGATTGGATAAGAAAATTACATAAACATTAAAGCAATAAACATTTGGTTGATGAAGACCTTCGACAGCAAGCATAGACAAATCTTCATCTGCAGCGGCAAAAGCAAAACAAAGCGATAACAAAAAAAAGCAGTAAAACAAATAATTAATTTTGATGACGATATCCGACAGCAAGCGGAGTTTAATCTTCATCGTGCAGCAACATTAAAAAGAAAGATAACAAAAAATAAATAAAAACATAGACTTAATTTTTTTATGAAAAAGGATAAAAATGGCGGCCAGGGTTTGACGGGGTGGCATAAAAGAGACGGCTCAACTTAGCCACCTAGGTTTGAGGATCAAACCCATACCATGCTACACAATGATAAACCCCATAAAGTATTGTGTTTATTGATAGGTATTTATAAAGTAACATACCTATAAACCCTAATGGACCGGAACCCACAAACGGGATCGGGCCTTATAAACTATCCACTAACTCGGCCTTATAAACTATCCACTAATAGTAACATCTGGTTCAGTTTCACTTATAACGATGGAGCTTTAGCTCTACAAATAAACCTTTACTAAAGTTGAACCCTTAAACTTTAGACCATGCTTCAGTATGATCTCATTTCCGGGATCAATAGACATTTTGCCATCATGATGTTCACATCTCAAGTGAAAACGACACCTAACGGTGATTTAAAAAACTGATTTGTGTGTTCATTAGTACTACTAGCTAGGCACGTTGAGACGTATAGATAACATAGATGGAATTACATGCTAAATAATGCTAGCTTGGCGTATGTTGCACGTGCTAAGAAACCTAATTAACCTCCTTACAAGAGGTCTAGTGATCCAAACATCCCTAGGTACACATTTGAGGTGCTTAAGGAAATGGTCGAAACTCGAAACAGTCACGAGATGTCTCGGTTAGGCTGATTACATTTAAGTTAAATACTCGCCTTCATAGAGTCATTTGGAAAAGAAAAAAATACCTTGTTCGTTTTGTATGTTGCACGTGTTAGATGCCATTTACTTAAACACTTTTAATCGTGTTGTCAATTTAAGTTATTGATACTTACGGCACTTACATGCTTAAGGGTGTACGTATAGCCATTATGAACACGATATGAATGCTAATATTAACATTGTAACAGCAATTGAAAGTGATAACATGCACGATTAGCTTGAACATTACGTCAAAAGAAATGCTTAATTGGGTGAAAATGACAATTTTAGAAGTGTCTTTGTCACAACTGATCGAGAACCTTTGATTTAATTCCTTGCAAATTTTTAGTTATATTTCCGATCCTTTTTTCCACAATCACGAAAAAAAAAAGAATGTCTAATTATTATTACGAGTTATCATTGGATAAATGGATGACGAGTGAATATTTGCTAAAGGTTTTACACATTTATTTCCGACTCTTGTCCACGTTTTTCAGCTGGTCTAAGTACATAAAAGCCTAAACATGAGTGTTATAAGCTTTTGGTATACGAGTAGATTTGCACAAAATGGTAATCTTTAGATTTGTTACGTTGTGAATGCAGTAATTCTCAATAATGTGAATGTTAGTTTTGTTATTGTGGTTGTGATCAGAGTTATAGCTAAATTGGTTGAGTGTATAATATAATGGCAATATTTCGGTTGGTGTAGTCCATTTGGTTGAATAATGCTACTTTTAGGTCATTGGGTATTCTTTTAATAAGTTTGGCTATCTAACAATATAGTTTAGTATTCTTGAAACCATAACACTACAGAATGTGCCAACCACGATAGATAAAATATCATTCACACAATTCTGTAACCAAAAACTAACATACATCCAAAACCTATAACATCCTTTTGATAATTACTACTAGTAAAATACATTAATTCACGCTTTGATTTTACTCAACTCCATATGAAGATTTATGGGGGTCAAACAAAATTCCCTCCATCACAAATCTTCAAATCTTTTTATGTACACAATTGAACCACTATATCATTCGTAGAGGTTGTAGCTAAAATAGATGCCCGAAATCTAGAATTCGAGTTTATAGCTAAGCACAATAACCATAACCATATATATTCGAAAACTAGTTTGAAGACGTGATAGATAACGTTGTGGCCGAGGACGTTCTTGGTGACGACGATGTAGTTGTTTGCCTTAGCATAACTGTAGGTAATATGTTAGTTTTTCGCCTTTCTGTTTCCTTAATAATTTCGGACGCGAAAAACTCCAACTTGTCCAAGTTGGTATCGTTACATTTTTTCCCTTGGAATAAGATCGACTCGACATTTTTTTGTGACAACATCTGGTCCGCCAATTTCAGCACGTCGGTGTCTTTTACTCTGTTCGTAAAACCTTTGTTCGCTTGGATACGAGTATAGTTACTTGTTCGAGATGTCCCAAATGCCATTGATACAGCTTGATCAACCTATAAATATCACAAAAAGCGTCATTAGAACATAATCTTTCTTTCAGTAAGAGTAGATTAATCTTTTTTATAAAACTTTTTGGCATTAAATTTTGTAGGTTTTAAATACAATAATACAACAATAAATATATCCCACCGACGGTATCAGCTATAGTTGTCTGGTCCTACAACTTACGGTGGTTGCAATAATAGTGTGTCACCTAAATCTTTCCAATATATTTATTTGATTTTCTGTCCGTTACATTTAATAATTTTAAATTCCTTGACATAAAATTTTTATACCAAATTGATCTTTGTATTTTGTGAACTTCGTGTAGTTCACTAATGCATAAAATTTCAAGTTTCAACATACATTGGTAGTGTACATTTTAGTGTTAAAATTAGCTACAATCAATAACATATTAACATCACATATTTATCATTTACGATGTACTAGATTGAAGAAAAAGGTAAATTTTCTTACCGTATCCGAGACTGTTTCACCGACGATCTTAACAAACGCCGATCGTGACGGCGTTTGATTCCCGGCGACACCACAAAATGGTTCGCCATTGCCTAATGACACCACAAGCAAGTCGTCAACCCCGTTACAAAACGGGAACTCTTGCTTGTTATTAAGCACATGAGTAATCGCCATAGCCGTTGGATTATTCATCACTAACTCCCCCGTAACAGCCGATATCCTCGTCCTACGATCCACCGACATTGTCGCAACGGGTCCACTAACTGCCATCGTGGCAGCACAAACATCACTCATCTTAAAATCATAACCATCCATCTCAACAGCATCCGCACGTGAGAAAACAAATGGCCCACCAGTCGTCAAATCATAACATGGTATCAGAACGGATTTGACGGTGTCTTTTAAACTCAAATCCCCAAACGTCTTCTTAAACACCTTACTCCCATTTCCCGTAGACCCCATCATACGTTTAAAAAACCCTAGTTTCTTGCAAAACCGTCTTTCAGCAACAAATTTTAATGCATCATCCGATGTAAACAAAGGTTGGCCATCTTTCCCTTTGGTAAACAACAAAGCTGCCAAAACACCACCAATACCCGATCCCGATACCACGTCGAAAAAATCGGATATCCTTGCATCAGGTATACCCGATTTGCGACGTAGCGAAGACTCGAGATGCACAATGGACTTTGCAGCTAGAACACCATCAGTTGCACCACTACCATCTATAGAAAGCACTCTTACTTTTCCTGTTACATGTGACTGTTCCTTATCATTGTCATAACCAAACAAGAACGTGTTTTCTAGGATTGAGAATATGTCGGACGTAAGTTTGTCCATTTGAGAGTTGGAGTTGATCATGGAAATAGGTGAAGTCATTTTAATAAAGGTATGAATATTGTTTAATGTGTGAAGTTTTTGTGGAGTGAATATGAAGGGTGGTATTAGGGAGTTTATATAGAAGTGGGATTAAAATATAGTAAGATGGTTTTATTATTTATTTATTTTATATTAATTATGGAGACATGTTTGTTGTATGAATCATTTATGTAAAATATAAAGAGTATGGTACGGTGATATGGGGTGTTCGTGCGTGTATGTAATGTAAGGAAGAAAAGGACAAAATGATGTACTTGGTTGTGATTGATATTTGGGGTGGGTGGAAAACGATTTATTCGGTTACCGCCGGTGTGTTTTAAATAGTAGACCCTTTTTCTAAAAGTAAAAGGGAAGCATGAAAATATCAAAGTTAAGATTTTAATTTAAAGTAATGTTTTAGGAATAGAATAAGTTACTTTGTTTCGTTTGATACTTCAAAGTTTTGATGGCGGGGCTTTCTAGAGGGTAAATGCGGTAATTTTGAGAAGCTTTCACGTTAACTGTTTCAGCGTTCGACATGCAAAAGATAAATTATATAACTATCATGAATAAAGAGACAAAATCTAAGCATTATTATTAAACTTTTACACACAACATGTCCTCCGACATTGGTTATCATAGCGGGGATGAATGCGGTATCTATAAGGGATTGATCGAGGGCTACGATTCTACTCATGTGACGAACATATGAAGAATCTTTGTGGTTCTGTTGATGTTATTCAATGTCGATCGGGTGTGTCTCGCACAAAATGTTACCTATTACGTTTTATGTCGTCTCTAGAGTTAGGGGACAAACTTTTTCTAGTAATTGGCTGGCTCCAAGTCAGGGTATCATCTAAGCAAACGATACTTAAGTGGACATAATAGTACGATGGTATAGCTGATAAAAAAGACGACTTCCATTTATTTTGCAAAATACGTTTACTATGAAACGCAAATGAAAAATTTAATCCGAAGCGCGCGGTAACATAATCCCACACACAAACCCTACGATGACCTCGGGCCAAAACAAAATAGATTTAATGAGTTTAGCCCCCAAATGGTATGTACGTATATACCGTTATTTAGAAGGTTTAAATCGATGAAGAAACCTAAATTTTGTACATTTGTACATGTCGACTGATTATTTTTCAAAGATCAACCCAAAGCAATAATGTTAAGTTGTTCCATATGATCCTTAACCACCTTTTTCTTCATTGTTCAAAAATGTCTGTTAAAGAGGTAATTGCAGGTAGTTTCGTGAAACTTATTCCTCCTTGTCTTCAAAATATATTTCAGAGTGTCTTGTTACCTTTTGGAGTGTGTGGAAATGAAGAAACAAAGTGGCTCATGCCACCAATGAATCTAAATCTAAAGAGCAAGGGGCGAATATTTTTTCTATGATTCAAGCCAATTCTTTGTTGTGGATTTCAAACAGGTGGTCAAAGAAGAGTGTCATTCCCAACTGGAAGTCATGGGTGAATAGGCCTAGGGGTATCTATGATGATATTGCTAATTTATTAACATGAGGTGATTTATCTCTGGTGGTTGCCGTCTCGGACTATTCTCTTTTTTTCTTGCTTTTAGTTCTTGCTTTATTTTCTTTTCTTCGTAGCCTTCATCTTGATGGCTGTACGGAGAATCCGATACCCGACCCCGATTTGACAGGGGAATACCCGAGTTGACCGGGTATGAGGATGGGGGTAGGGAATCCTTGAAACTGAAAAGCGGGTATGGAGGCAGGTATGATAATACCCTCAGATCCTCGAACCTGTCCTCGATTGTATTTTCTGTCTAAATATAATTATATATCTTGAAATCTTATCAATTAATTGAAAATATACTCTTTAAAAATAATCATCCATAATTTTAAAAACACGATTGTGACCAACTCATTTCTCAATCTCCTAAAACTAAAGACGATCTTCATTCTCACACAATCAACAACCCTAATCTTTAAGATTCAAACATGATGTTAGTATGGTTGAACTATTTGAAATATATTAAAAACGTCAATTGTGTAATGAGAAAAAATCCCCGATTCCCGTTGGAATCCCCGTTCCCCATTGGGGATGGGGATGAGGATATAATTGTAACCCGATGAGGATGGGGATGGGGATGAAGATAGCTATTGAACTTCGGGGATAAAGATGGTTTAAATCATTTCTCGCATACCCGACTCCGTTGCCATCTCTGCGAAGCACTAAGATTAAACATATACTGCAATATATATCTTAAAAGCTCTCGTTTCTTGACCTCGCATAGACATGAATGAATAGGGGCACGTGGCTTCAAAGTTGCCGCTTATGGAATTTGAACTTAGGACCTCCAGTTGAGAATCCTGTAATCCCACCGCTAGGTCATATCTTTGAGGTTATGTGCACATATATAATGTTAGCATTTGTTCTACCCAAACATTATAGACATGTATATTATTCTTTAAAAGGTAAAAGGCTTCATTTGGAAATTCAAATCAAACACATATTTTCTAAAAGTGACATTCGATATACTATTGAACAAATATTTGTATAATAAAATTGATCCATTTGAAAAATGTGTGAAGCATAGTATTATACAAAGTAGAGTGAATGGAACATATATAACCCCACCAAACGTGGAGTTGTGGGTGGGTAGAAAGTACAAACTTGAACCAGCGATGTGAAAAAAAAGAAGAAGAAGACACTGTTTGACTAAAAAGGTCAAAAGTTTAATTCGTGGTAGCTTCCAGTTGAATCACCGACGCAATCTGCGTTACGATATATCGTTGTCTCAAGGACCGGCCCCTTCCTCCCAGAAACATTTATATCTTCCACCAACAACATAAAAGTTTATGTCCTACTCTCTTCTTTTTTATTACTCCGTACTTCTTTACGGAGTAGTTTTCATTCTATTATAAATATAAATTTATTAATTATTGTCAAAAAGAAGCATTTCTCTTTAAAATGTAAGATCTGATTTTGATATACGGGTATGTTACTAGAGCCAAAAGTTCAATATAGACCCAATTTTTGTCATAGACCCAATGAACCAATCCTAGCCACTCATTTTTTCGTCAAAAATAAAAAAACTCACTTTCCACCTCTTTTTTAAAAATTAAATATCTCAACACTGTTAATCGTTACGCAAAACAAAACATATCATCGCGACGAGAATTAAATTATCTTTCTATAGAGGGGCGACACTATGTACTTTCGACGAACTTTTTTTTATGATTTTATGAAGTCATATACGATTTTATGAAATCATATATGATTTATGAAAATCATATATGATTTTATGAAATCATATATGATTCGTTATACGAATCATATATGATTCGTCACACGAATCATATATGATTTTCGCAAATTCGTGACTGAAACAAAATTGAAAAAAAGTTCGGTTAGATATCATATTTGATTTCATGAAATCAATTATATTATCGATTTCATGAAATCATATATGATTCGTTTAACGAACTTATATGATTTTCGCATTCGTGTTTGAAAAAAAAAAATCGAAAAAAAAAAAGTTCCTCGAAAGTGATATCGGTCAACCGTCTACTGAAAGATTAAAAAAAATACTCGTCGCGTGGTGTATTTTTTGGCGTTGTGACGATTTACCGTTTGTAAGATATTTTATTTTTAAAAAAGAGATGGAAAGTGAGTTTTTTTATTTTTGATGAAAAAATGAGTGGCTAGGATTGGTTCATTGGATCTATGATAAATAATGGGTCTATGTTGATCTTAACTCTGTTACTAGATGTCTATTTTTATTAACACTTAGCAAGAAGCGTTTGCCAATAGTTGTGGTTATAACTAGTCTAAAATGCAAGTGTTTATAGCTGTAAAGTCTAAAATGTCAGTAAATGTTAAACGCTTTTATGTATTTCAACAAATATAAAAAAAAGCTCTTAACATTTACTGCCATTTTATTTTAAACAACCACTTTGCTTGCATTTTCTTTGCCCGATACATAAATTGCAAGTAAACAACATGTGGAGATCATGAACTTGTAAGTAAATATAAGAGAAAATTACTGTTTAGGGACAAGATCTTTTTCTTATCCCCCATTATGGTCAACTTTTTCAAATCTTTTTAATATGGTCATGCTCAACCTCTCAACTGCTCAACTTCACTCAATGGTCGTCACGTGGCAATTTGCAAGTACAATTTACTTTAGGTTAGATGCAGGCATGACCCACTCTTGTGGCCCACAACACTCAACTACTACTTTGTCTTATCTCCCATCAAATGTTCAGCCGACGACTGCTCAACCGGCGGCTACCTCTTTCTTGGGTCTGTACACGACGGACATGACGTCGTACTTTTTTTGGGTAATTTTTTTCAGATCCAACCTTTAATTTGAATCCTAGATCTTAAAAATACACACACACAATGTTTATTGCTCTTTGATTCAACTATTGATTATGACTTCTTTGCTATGTTTTTCATTTGCTTATTGTTACCTTATTTGAATTGAATGCTTTCTTAGTTTTAACTTTATTTGTGGCTGGTTATTTTGCACAGCTTTATGTAATGCTTTTTTTGATTATTTTTGATGTTTCATTAAGTTAATTCGATTTTTGGTGATGTAAAGTTTAATAGCTTTTAAGTTATTCTTGTTCTTGCAAGTTGCAAATCATTAGTTAACTTCCACGACGGGTTTTTTTTTCAAGTTAATTTAATGTTGCTTTGTGATATGGGTTTGTTTTTGTTCAAGATTCAATGCGATGTTTGTTGATGTAAAGTTTTTGCAAGTTGCAAGTATCCGAAATTATTGTTTCCACAAATGTTTTTCATATGATTCGGACACATGCATGGTGAACATCTTCCACATTTAGTGAAGCTTGGTTGATGTGGATGATTGCACATTGTGTGATTAGTGTTAGAGTTATTTTGTCTACCTTGGTCTCTTCTAGGTTGAGGTGTTTTAGACCGAGGATAAGGACTATTAGTTCTTCTCGGAGGAGGAGTTTTAGACCTCATTTTGGGTTTAATAAATCTAACTCCGGGTTTTGAAGAAGGTTTATAAAAATGTTTTACCTCGTCATCACTCGCAATCGGAATTTTAGTATTGTTAATAAGTATGAATTTTTGTTTTGAAAATGAGTTTGATTCTACCAATTTTTCTTTCGACTCGATCTCTTGTGCTTTTACAAATTTTACTTGTTTGGTTTCACTAGAAGATCCTTTGGTAAAATTAAATCCTAGACCGGTTTTTTCTTCGGAGGGTTTTCAAGAACTTATTATTTTCTTAAGTGAGTGACTACTATTATCAAATTGATTTAGCCTAGATATTTCTTCCTTAAGCTTTTCATTTTCAAACCTAAGGTCTTGGCATATTTTGCATTCATCACTAACTTCCTTATCCGTTTCTAATCTAGATATTTGATCTTTTAGTTCTAGTACTTCATTTTCTAAGTGAATTCTAGCTTGTTTTAGACTTTTATTTTTAGCCATGACTTTTAGTCCTACTTTGCATAGTCGACTATATTCACTATCTAAGTTATTTTCATCTAATGATGATTGGTCATTACTAAAGTATTTGGTTTCGGAAAGCACCTCATTCGATGCTTTAGCCATAAGACATTTTTCATCATTTGTCTTCTTCTCTTCATCTTCGTCGCTATCACTCCAACATCCTCCAACAAAAGCTCTTTGATTATAGATTCTCGACGCTTTTGGACATTCACCAATGAGATGATTTGGATCACCGCATTTAAAACATTTCCTTTCGCTTTTGCCATTTTTGTCATCCTTATATTTTTGGAATGGCTTTCTTTCATCGTGTGGTTGTCGTACAAACCTACCTCGTCTTTTGAAAAATTTCTTGAAGTTTCTTACGGCCATGGCGTATTCTTCGTCTTCACTGTCGGAACTTGAGCTATTTTCATCACTAGATTCCTTTCTAGCCTTCAACGCAATAGATCTATTTTGTTCTCTTTTGCTTTTGACCGTCTCAGAATCTTTCTTTATTATTTCTTCATGAACTTTCAAATTTCCAATGAGTTCATCAAGTGGTAGAGTTGTTAGATTCTTTGATTCTTCAATCGCCGTGACTTTCGCGCGCCATTTTGGATGTAATGCCCTAAGAAACTTCCTAACACAATTCTTGCTAGAAAAACCTTCATCAAGTGCTTTTAGACTAGTAATAATAGTGTTAAATTTAGCAAAGGCATTATCTATTGATTCCTCTTCCAGAATCGTAAATTGTTCATATTGTTGAACAAGAAGATCTATTTTGTTAGCTTTGACTTGATTATTACCTTGATGAGTGATTAATAAAGTATCCCAAATTTCTTTTGCGGTTTGACACATAAAAATTCTTTCGTATTCTTTACGTGGCAAAGCATTATAAATTACCATTTTAGCTTCATTATTTTTTGCAAGTTTCTTTTTAAGATAATCGTTTTGTTTATGAAAAGGTACAACTTCATCCTTTTTAGTTTCAGGATTATTTTGAATAGGAGGAAAATCACCATCGATAATAACATGCCAAAGATCTAGATCTTTTGACTTCGCATAAGTTTCGAATTTATTTTTCCAAAAAAGAAATCCATCATTTTCAAATAGTGGTGGTCTTTGCATAGATTGCCCTTCTAAATATTTTTCTGATTCCATAGATCGATTCAAGTTTTAAAATACAATTTATTTTAAAATTCTTGTTTAGCGTGGCTCTTGATACCAATTGTGGAAAACTAGAAGGGGGTTGAATAGTTTATCGCTTTTTAATTTAAGGTTTTAAAGTGTTTGTAAAAATTATAGATTCCACTTTATGTGAACTCAACTCTTGCACAATATAAACAATACACTTATCTAAACAATTAATAAGATAGTATGAGAAAATAATGCAAGACAAGAGATAAGAGTAAAAACAATCAAATCACAACGTGATGATTTATAGTGGTTCGATAACGAAGCACCTCTTCGCCCTACTCCACTCCTCGAGCACCTAACTCGAGAGTTTTCTTCACTATGTCAACAAGCTCCCTTATGGCGGAGAAAACCGTACACAACGTTGCTTACAACAACAACACCGATTCACCCGAGACCACAAAGCTAAATGTTCGAGTTTCTAATCTTAGCTAGAACCAATCTATCATAACACGACTTCACTACTTGTTCACGACTCAATAACAAAAACTCACGACTTCTTCATAACTTCAAGACTATTCACTTACCACACAAACTTTATATCACAACTATCTAACACTACTTGGTAAATCCACCACGATCTAACTATACTACAAAGATTGCCAAGATCAGCTACTACACACAAATACGAAGAATATACAATTGTTACAAATATGTGATATAAAGTTGCAACAAGGTTCAATACACACTAAATGTGTAATACTTCTTCACTTTGATGGAAGTAGTCTTGCTCTTGCACTTGAGGACTTAAGCTTGATCACTGAAACCAAGCTTTATGATTAAAGATTAAAGGATTTTAGAAAGATATGTGGGATTTTTGAGCATAAAAAAGAGAGTGCAAATGGGACAAAATAAGTGGGGAAAAGTCCAGTATTTATAGGACAAACTGGAGGAGCGTCAGTCTATGGGCGGTCCCCTTAAAATTAAGGGGGCCGCCCGTGTATTTAAGGGGGCCGCCCTAGACTAGGGGCTCCCCAGTTTGTCTTTTGTGTATTGGTGATTTTTTGAAATCTTTTCAAGCCGTTTTAAGGTTCGAATTTTAAAATTGTCAAAATGGTTTATTTTAATAAAACATTTTTTTAATTTTTGAAATGTTTTGTAATGTTAATAAAAAATGTTTACAACATTTTATAAAAGTGTGAGGTTGAATAAAAATTTCATGATCATAAAATGCATTAAAGCATTTATTTTATTCATACCTTGAAATGATATAAAATTTCAAAATGAAAAATTGTACTACTTAAATACTTTGGGCTGTTATTATTATCCAACAAATACTCATAATTTTACTCAGGATAAGAAATCATATTTTTCGATCAATAACGAAGGGAGTTTATGAATATTCGCAAGTTTACGATAATTAAAATTTTAATAAAAATAATTTTTATAAATTTACACTATAACAGTAAAAATCACTATTCATCTCAGCTACTTATTTTTGAAAAATATTATATTTTGATAGAACTTTTAATTATGAAGACGTGCTCGAAAGAATCACTAAAATCGAAGCTAAAACGGATAAAATACGGCATTTACGGGTTTACGACGAATAATTTTATAAAAGTCATTCTGAACAGTAAAAATCCACAATTCACAGAGGGGATATCGAATAATAAAAATGTAATATTTTGATACGTCGTCTTAATACAAGAACATGGACATAAGAAACAGGCTTAAAATGATAAAGTCACGCCATTTTTACTATAGAGATATTTATAAACGTTTTTACATTATAAATATGATTTCGTAAACGCAATTAGATGGTGATGTAGCTATATAGAATTATATATGGCATTAGTTAATTAAAGTGCTTAGTAATTATACGACCTATATTTAATTAGGTTGCATTCTACTACCGTGATGCATTTTATGTTATACTTGGATTATTCATTCACACAAGGTGAGTTTATAGCCCCACGTTTTACTTGTTTTACGTATACGTTACAACTTTTGGGGTGAGGACATGCTTGTTACCAAATTCATTTACGTGATTGATTTGAATTTATTACATGTGCATTTACAATTCATTTTTACAAACTGGTCTGCATACTCAATTACTTATTTTTGGTACATAAATACAATCCTTGTTTCACTCAATTTTGACAAATACAGGACATTATTTTTTACTTTACCCCAAATAATTACGGATTAGCTTAAGAGGATTGAACTATGAATTATCCGGAGAGTGAGCGCGAATGTTATGAAATAGATCTATTCGGGTGTGACAGCCCTGTTCGGGTGATTAGCTATCACTGGTGTCCGAAAACTCACCCGAGCCAACGAACTATGTCATGCGGAGCGGGCAAGAATATGAAGACCATGGAAACAAATACGGTTCCATGATAAAGTGGCATATATATGAGTCTACATAACAGCTTCATGAACTTAGAGTAATCGTAATCATTGTTTTATACACACCTGAATATCTACGTTGCCTTGAATAAAGTGGTAATATATACTTTGGACAATGGTGGTCCAACCATACTTATACTTTTGTGACTATTTGGGGATTTAAATGGTCACGCATACTTTACAACTATTTGATTTACAACACTCATACATACGTTTTGGTGACTATTTGGGGATTTAAATGGTCATGCATACTTTACAACTCTTTGATTTTCAACATTTATACATACATTTTTGAGGAACATACAAGGATTGGAACGGTCATATACATACTTTACAAAACTTTGGTTCAACATTTATACTTACAAAAACCTATGAACTCACCAACTTTATGTCGACACTTTTTAAGCATGTTTTTCTCAGGTGAATTAATGCTATAGCAATTGATGTGCATTGGAGTCAAAATAATTCTATATTTCTTTATCAAAACGACACAATTAGAATCGTTCTCTCATGAATTGAGCATTGTATTATGAAGTAACGCTTCCGGAAATATTTTCCGCTGCGACCCATTTTTGGGGGTGTTACAGATTGGTAATCAGAGCCAAGGTTATAGGAACAATGTTGCATATCTACTAGACAAAAACCATTTTTCAAAAACGATCACTATTTAAAAGGTGTTTTTACAGGACATACACAACTGTTTGTTTGCATTAGTAGGTCATTACATAAGCTTACATGATTCATATACGATGTTCATATTATAGGTACTAGATTATTATGAGGGGTCTTGCATAGATATATTACAATGATGTACTTACATTCTTTTCACGCCGACAAACTCTACAATATTTATATAAGGATTATTTATAAAGAATACTAGACATTTCTTAAGGAAGGTAGTAAAATAAGCTTCGTAGTCCTAAACGCTACCTAAACATTAAGCTATCAAATACGATTTCTTACCATCGTCCATTCATACCATCATTCATACTATCATCTATTCATACCATGATGCATTCCATTTTGCCATGACACATTTCCATCCTTCCCATGAGTGCATTATTCATTCACCAGGCATCATCTTGCATCATGTTTACTTTCCATACTGCACGCATCCTGCATGGTTTCATATAAAGGAGATTTATATATAACTTTTTGACTTGTGCAGATATGCTGCACCTACTATTCTTGTCGTTTGGTCTGAGAGAGAATATTTTGGGTCCTACTATGGATATCAGAGTGGATATCCATATCCCCCAGAAGCCCTGTCGCTATCGCTGCAGTTGCTTTTCCTGTAGTTGCCGTTGTGAGGACACAAGCCCAACACGGGGAGGCTATTCGAGGCATTCATGAGTATTTGCAAGGGGTGCCCATTGAGGCGGAGAATGCTTCTTTGCGTGGTAAGATTAAGAACCATGAGGCTACGAGATATTACTCGTAGCCAGGAAGAAAAGGGCTCGTATGAAGATGAGCGCCAGTTGGCTCAGTTCAGGAGTCCCTGCGACAGGACCAGAGAGAGCTTCGGAAGCTCCAGAGTTCGTCACCATTCAACTCAGACTCACCCATAGATACAGTTGTTCTAGGAATTATGTATTATTTTGTATGGAAGTTGGTAGGTATCAAGAAAACTGAACACCCCCAAAATGGGTCGCAGCGGAATAAGGATCCGGGAGCGTTACTTCATAATAACATTGCACAAGACATGAGATGAACGGCCAACTAAAAGTGTCGTTGAAAAATGGATACATAGATAATAAAACTATTGTTACAAAAGCTCAACGGCTAAACTTGTTCATTCTTGAAAATGCAAAGATTTTTCTACATGATAAATATCCCCAAAATGTGATGCACGTAAAATCTTTAATAGAAATACTCCACATTGTAGACATCACGCAATGTATCCATGTTTCTTTTACCATTATAACTTGAGAAAACATGCTTAAAATACCAACTAAAAGTTTGTGAATTCATAGTTTATATATGTATAAATCCGGACCGCACGATTTCCCCGTGAATAAATAATTCCAAAATGGCCATTATGTTTTCCCTGAAGCTTCGTGACACTGAAGCTAGACATATATGAATACAATATAAATATTGCCTACATTGACCATAATGATGTTCAACCCGAAACATCCCAAAATCGACATGCTATAACGTTCGTTCCCAAGGTGATAGCTAGTCACCCGAACGGTGAGGTCAATCCCAAATAGATTCTATTTACAACACTCCAGCTTCCAAACTCAGAAATAACAGTCCATGATAAACCGAGCATATTGGTTCAAGCTACTTAGCAATAACGTATCATTAAATAAAAATTGTAAAGCACTATGAGTTCAATATAGTAAAAGTAAAGCAGTTTTTTCTCACCCCAAACATGTAAATCAATAAAATTTAAAAACGAGTGCTAAGAACTCACCTCTAGTGAGGTGAATCGATATTATAAATCACAACTGAAAATGGCGTCACAAATACTCCGAAATGCAAACCAAAATAATTATAGGTCGTATAAGGACTAAGTACTATGAAAACTAACACCCGAATATGAAACCTATATAGCTCATCACCATCTATTTGTTAATTTAGAAATCATGGTTATACAGGTAAAAACGTTTATAATTAATACGTTTTAAGTAAATTATAGCGTAACTTTCCTTCCCCTTTTTAAATCCGATTGTCGCCAGCGTTTCTTACGTCCACGGTCTACGATTAAGATGATAATAAAACTATGACATTTATATTTTTAAGACCTTACTGATGAACATAGCTTTTACTGTTTCCTGACGTTTTATATAAATTTTAAATTTGTCCGTACAACTCGTAAAACGTTAATAACTTATTCGTTTTAATCCCGATTTTAGCGATTCCTTCCGAGCACATCTTTGTAATGTGAAAAATGTATCAAAATTTATCGACATTTTATACATTTTGTTCTATCTGATGAATAGTAAATTTTACTATTCATAGTTTATAAAATTTATTTTATAAACTTTAATTATCGTAAACGTCGTATTTTATTCGTTTTAGCTCCGTTTTTAGTAATTCTTTCGAGCACGTTCTCGTAATTAAATGTTCTATTTATTTATGATGTTTTTTCTAAAATAAAGTCCCTGATAAACAGTAACTTTTTATAAAAGTATTAATTATCGTAAAACTTGTAATTAGCGTATCTCTTTCGTTATAAGTCGATTTTTCGAGTTCTTTATATATTGGAATCGACATGATATGTAGATTTTTATAAAGATATCAAACCATGCTTAAATTTTCGAGTAGACACACAACATCCCCTTTGATATTTAGTAAAATAGTTTTAAGTTGATTTTTATAACTTTTTAGCTTAATAATATTGTTACAAGTCCTTTGTCATATCTTATACCCTATGTCTTACATATAATAATGTCCATTAGTCTATCATATGTCCAAGAGTTCATGGTAACAAGTTCTTAACAACCTTTTAAATCATAAACTTTATTAAGTAACTTTTGATCACAAGTTTATACTTATACTTTTTACACTTAAACCAACATGATACCATGCTTATATTTCTATCATTTCATGATATTTACAACCACATAACACATGAATAAGTGTACAAAATCATAATCATAAGTAAAAATATGTTTTACATGTTTAAAAGTATCCTAATGGTGATTTTGCTATATAGAACTAATATACACATAAAATGATAATTATGAAAAGATGAGAGCTTTTAGATAACCTTAGAGTGATGTATGATGATGATAAATATTCAAAACTATTTTTACTTGTGATTAATATTTTGTACACTTATTCAAGAGTTATGTGGTTTAAATATCATGAAATATGGAAATATAAGCATGGTATCATGTTTGGTTTTAATGTAAAAAGTATAAGATATGAAAAAACTAGTGATCAAAAGTATACTTCATAAAGTTTATGATTTTAAAAGTTGTTAAGAACTTTGTTACATGAATTCTTGGACCATAAGAAGTACAAATTGACACGTTAATAAAAATGATAAATAACATGAGGGTATAAGATCTGACAAAAAACGGATTAATAACGAAAAAGATACGATAAAAACACGATTTACGTTAATACCGGTTTTATAAAATAAACTTTATAAAAGCAAGTTATAAAATACTTCTAAAACAGAAAGTTTAGTATTTTTCACAGATTGTACATACTTTTAGGATTTCAAAATGATAAGAATCGTAATTTTTCAATTAATAACGAAAGAGTTATGAATTTCGCAAGTTTACGATAATTAACACTTTTATAAAATAAATTTTATAAAAAGTTACTGTTCATGACAGAAACATTTATTTTTGTAAACCTCATAAATAAATAGAACTTTCAATTACGAGAACGTGCTCGAAAGAATTACTAAAAACGGAGCTAAAACGAATAAAATACGACGTTTACGATAATTAAAGTTTATAAAAGTAATTTTATAAACTATGAACAGTAAAAATTACTGTTCATCAGCAGACCCCACTTTATAAAAATGTGATAATTTTAATAACGAAGACGTGCTCGAAGGAATCGCTAAAATCGGGATTAAAACGAATAAGTTGTTGCATTTACGGGTTTTACGACAATTAAATTTATAAAAGTAAATTTATAAAACGTCATGAACAGTAAAAGTACTGTTCATCAGAAGGTTATAAAATATAAAAATGTAATATTTTTATATATCATCTTAATACGAAGACGTGGACGTAAGAAACGCGAGAAACGGGTTTAAAACGGGAAAGTTATGCTAGTTTTTCTAAAACGATAATTATAAACGTTTTCGCTTTATAACAACGATTTATAAATTACAAATAGATGGTGATGAGCTATATAGGATTGTGTACGATATTAGTTATCGAAGTACATAGTACTTATACGACCTATGTTTGATTAGGTTGCCTTCGGATTCGTCTGTGACTCGTTATTTCACTTACTCGATTATTACTCATTCACTTCACTACTGAGGTGAGTTCATAGCCCCATGTTTTACTGGTTTTAAATATATTTTTGGGGTGAGAACATGCTTTGTTTTACAAATGGGACACAAGTAACTTTGAAATACTTACTGCTTTGGATATTGCATACCATGCAATACTTACTGTTTTGGATATTGTATACCATGCAATACTTACTGTTTTAAATATTGTATACCATGCAATACTTACTGTTTTAGATATTGTATTACATGCAATACTTACTGTTTTGAATATTGTATACCATGCAATACTTACTATTTTGGATATTGTATACCATGCAATACGTAATCTAAACAATTGAGGTCCTACACTCACCAACTTTATGTTGACCGTTTTAAGCATGTTTTTCTCAGGTTAATAAGGTGCAAGAAACAAGGATACATTGGTGGTCTACATTAGTGGTCTACATTGTGGATTTATTTCTATAAAGATTTAGGTGC
>BQNB010132195.1:0-10691 GCA_026074375.1 Tanacetum coccineum | reverse complement strand
CTCTAATGATTTAAAACTCTTATAAATGTTCGTTTGCAAACTCGATTACATGATTGATATCACACTTTGTTTTACTTATGGATGCAATTACTCAAAGCCTTTCTTTTGAAATACGTTGGTTACTTTTACTTTGGACACAAGTACTTTACGTAAGAATTTCCCTGTTTATGTGTTGCCTAAGTAATGTTGAAACTTGTATGCCCGAGTTATCATGAACCGTTAGTTACTTATGATCAATTGGATTTGTAAGTGAGCGTGAGTGTTGTATAGATCTATTGGGACTAATCATCCCCGTCCATGTAAGTATCTCTTACAAGATCAACGGACGTATACCATGTCGAGTGATACGGTAAAGCGTCATGTTGGCACCCGTCAGGGCAAGTTTATTAAGCATTTTGCATGCTTCCATTACATTTAGCCTCGGTGTCATCAGCTTAGTGCAACGTAAATACCTTTTATGTGAAGTTGTATCTGTTATAACTGTCACATGCGTTTTATAACTTGTGGTCCACACCGCTTTTGTTGAATGTTTCAAATTGCTAAATACTTTTCATAATATTGTGAGTGAAGCAGTATTCACTAAACGTTTTTGATTCTCGCAAATACTTTACCTAAACCTATGAATTCACCAACTTTATGTTGACCGTTTTAAGCATGTTTTTTAGGTGCTTAACTTTGGACTTCTCTGATGTGCTATGTGGAGTCTACGTGCAATATGATATCATCTTTCAAGACTTTATTATCATTCATACTCGTTGTCTTTTGAAAACTTAAGTATGCTTCCGCAACGTTTTAAATTTCTTTTCAAATCTTGTAAGACTTATCCATTTTTAATAAATACAACGAGTTATGATTTTCAAAACGTCCATTAGTGGTCGTTCTCTTGATCTTGAGTGATGTATATTATGACGTCATGCCCCCGGACACGTGTTTTCGTCCAGGGCCCCGTTTTGGGGGTGTGACAATCACGAAGTTCCTATTTTTGGTTCATCTGAAAAGAAAGCAGTATCTGATTACACGTTTAGTAGTGATGATGATGACGTTCAGATTGTTTGTGTTAAAAATTCTAATGGAAAATGTTGTCATGATGATCCATTTTCTGGTGGTATGCCCCGCATGAAACGTTCGAAAAATCATCACCGCGGTCTAATTGCTTTGCAGTATGTTTTGGATGAAGCTTAAGAAGATGAGGAGGAGTAAATCCTATTTATCTAATTGTTTATTGTTAGTTTAAGTGCTATGTTTTTTTCCAAAAAGTTTTAATTAAGTATCTATGTTTCGTCTATGTTAATGTAACTATGTTAACTTAAAATGTTAATTTAATGTTAGTTTTATTTATGATTAAATATACCAAGTTATTTCATTTGTAATAATGTTAATTTTTCATACAAACCATATTATCAGAAATGTGTCAAGTTTTTAATTGAAATAGTCATAAACAAAAATGTAAGCATTGATAGACCATAGATAATCATAAATGGCCTCATACAAGCGTATGTGGCATGTATGTAAGTTTGGGCTTAGCCTACATTTCATCTGTCCATATATCATCAGTCCGTTAAAAGAATGAACATATTTATGATTACTTATTTTATTTATTTGTTGCTGGTGGTATGTTTGCACACATGTCCTTTGGAGGAAATAATTGCTCATCAAAATAAAGTATAAACTATAGGTATATAAACCACTATTTTTCTATTTTCTATATATAGTAAAAGATCCCCAATTGTCGAGTAAACTCTTAATTCAAAATTCAATGGATTCTTCTCTGATTCAAGAAAATGTTCAAGACCTACATCTTATTCCTCATCAACCAGTCATTGAAGAAGATCAATTAGATCTCAAAGTAATCCCCATTGAAGATCATTCAGTTTCTTCTGATACCCTAGAAAGGCTCAATTTTTATAAAGCTGTCCAGGTAAAGTTTAAATTTTGTGAACTTCAAATAAAAAGAAACAATCAAGTTGCCAATCTGTCACCAAAAAAAACATTGATGGATATAACCCAATCATCAATTTTATAAAAAAATGTTGTATCAATGAGGCTTTTGTGCGTCAACCATCTGCAATGTACAGCTTATATTTGAATGAATATTGGTATACAACAAAGTATAATGAAGAAACAAAGCTAATTTCATTGACCACAAAAAATTGTTCTTTTGAAATAGAATTTGGTGTTGCTGCATTTAGGAGTATTTGTGGTTTCAATTATCTAGAGAAAGGCTTGGAATATGATAATGAAACTTCTTTTGAAGAAATTCAAGCAACAATTCTCAATGTTGGTTATAGAAAAGTCGGTAAACCCAGTCAACCGCTTGAAACAACCCTTTTGAAAACGGGTTTCTCTCCAACTTGGAGGCTGTTGATGGCTTACATCAGTAATAGTTTGGGAGGTAATACTGGCTCCAAGGATCAGTTGAATTATATGCATCAGTTAATTGCACATGGTCTTATAAATGGTCTTAAACTAGACTATGGGGGGATAATTTTCAATGACCTTGCTGCGAAGTTGAATAACTCTGTTCGTCATCCTTCCCCAGCATATGCAAGATTTATTTCACTTATTTTGGAGAAAGCGCTTGGTGATAATTATGTAATTTCTGAAGAAATAGCTCTTAAGATTCCATTAATGGGTAATTCAATTTTTAACTTAGAACCAACTTCATCAGAGGTTCCGATTACTTGTCATGTGGATCGTGTATGTAAATCTGTTTCTGAAGCTTGCTTGGTATATGAAGATGTTGTTGATTTAGACCTGTCTGATAATGTGTATGATGGAAGCCCTTCTGAAGATCCCAAGTTTAATGAAATTATTCAAAATGTAAAGACAAAGACTATGTCCAGTTTGCTTGACCCAAATTCGATAGCAACCACTGATGTCTATCAATATAAAGTTGTCACGAATGTCTTAAACGAAGATGTTATTGGAGAATCCGCAATTCCATCAGGTCATTTTAACATTTTAATATTACAACACTTATTTTTCATGTTTCTATTCTTTATTAATCTATTTTTATAATAGTAATTTGTATTTTGTGTTTATTTAGATTAGTGTTCATTTCACTAATAATTTATTTTATAGGTAGTTGTGATCATAACTTGAAAGATGATTGTTACGGCAGGGCAAATGAAATATCTAATTGCTTAAATGAAGAGGTTATTGATCAATCATCAATTTACTCAGGTCATTATAACTTTTTAATATTTCAAAAGTTTGTTACATGTTTATATTGTTTTATTAATGTATTTGTATAATTGTAATTTATATATTTGGTTTTGTTTTTATGATTATTGAGTTCAGTAAAAAATTTATTTTCTAGGTAGTGGTGATCAGAACATAAAAGATGATTGTCTCGACAAGACAATTAAAATATCCAATTGCTTAAGTGAAGAGGTTGTTTATCAATCAGCAATTCCCTCAGGTCATTATAACATTTAAATATTACAAAAATTTGTACAATGTTTTATATGTTTTAATTAATGTTTTGGTATAAATTGTAATTTATATTTTTGTTTTTGTTTATATGATTATTTAGTTCATTAGTAATTTTATTTTATAGGTAGTGGTGATCAGAACTTAAAAGATATGTCCCGCAAGACAATGATATAGTCCAATTGCTTTAAGTGAAGAGATTAATTGATCAATCAGTGCAATATATTTGGTGGGTTTATTGGAAGGATAGTGGGGGGCGGGCGCCCTTAGCCCATTATAGCATTTAAAAAAGTAAGAAAGTTGTTACATGTTTTATATTGTTTTTATCAATCTATTTTAAATTATACCTTTTATTAATAAGATTATTGGATTGACCAATAATTTTATTTTTATGTATGGATGATCATAACTTGAAAGAATATTGTTTTGGGAAGGTAAATGAAGTATCCAATTGCTTAAATCAAGAAGTTATTGTCGAAACAATAATTCCCACAGGTCATTTATCACTTAAATTTGTTTACATTTGCTTTCAAGTTTTTATTTTCTTATGTATCTGTTTTTATTATTTTAATTTATATGTTGTTTTTATTTACATTATGTGTTAGTCATTATTTAATTTAATAGGTTCTGATGATCATAATTTGAAAGTTGATTGTCATGTGAATTCAAATGAAGTTTCCAATATGCAAAATCATGTTGAATCTGATAATCAACTTCAATCAGAATCTAATGTGTATGCGTTTATGTTGAGCAAGCAAGTTTCACCAGGTCAATCGATTGAAAACCTCATTCATAGAGGAGATGATATAATGAATGTGGATTGTGATGATGAGTCTGAGAACAAAGGAAATCATTGTACTTTTGAAGATGTTGTTCATGCTTATCTGAATCTTTCTGAATTTAACGGTTTGACAGAGCAAGTTCGTCTTCTCACCAATCAAGTCACATCTCTTGTCAATGAGCAGTAGACCTTGAAAGATTATATTAACAAGCTACACACATCATCTGCACCATCAATGGAATCTTTTGTTGCTGAAGTTGTCAAGGGTGTTACACCATTTTTGTATTTAGTTTCAGTTAAGATAAATGGTTTAACATCTGTGCAAAAAGATTTGAAAATCTTCATCATCAAAATCATCAAGAGATCAAGTTATGAGAGATGTGATTTCTGCTATATAGCCACAATTAAAAAGCATCAAAGAGCATATCAGTAGTATTCAAATACCATCTTTCCCATCAAAAGAATCTTTGGTTGCTGAGTTTGTCAAGTGTATTGAAGCAAATAACTCTTCTCTTTCAAAAGATGTGACAGAGTTATCAGCAAAACAGAAAGAATTAGTTGATGAGGTAAATAAATTAGGCAATTCTTCTTTGTGAAACACATCAATAAATGATATCAGTAAAAAAGCTGATAAGTTGGCTTACTAACAACCATAACTATAATCTATTTCAATCAAGTCTGTTACTTGATTCCCCCCCTTTTGAAAACAAAAAGTTCAATATCAATTGTACTCGCATATATTTTGAGGGTCGGGCTACATTCTATGAAGAATCATCAAATAGTGTATCAAGCATTTTGTTCAATAGTTAATACCAGTACCGATACATGTGGAGATATCGATCCTAATTTGCAACATTACATGAAGAAATTTCAGCGATTTCTTTCGTTCCCATCATTGAATGATATTGTTACTTTTAAAGTTGAATTAGCAATCTTGCTAAGAATGAATCATGAGAATATTTTGCTATGTTCAAACATCATTCTGTGTACTATCCTCTAATCTTCCAAAGGCTGTCAATGATTTGAAAAATCATATGGTAGAATGTGTTCCATCAAAAAAGGAGAGGTTGGCTGATGAGCAACTAAATGAAATATTATTTCGATTATCAAGCTCTTCTAAAAGCTAATATTCTCCAAAAATATCCCGACAGTATGTTGCATTTGTGAAGTGGCCAAAAAGAGATTTTTGGTTGATGGGGTCAGCATCTGTGTCTAAAAGCACACAACCGGGTGGGTGTGTGATAATCATCAATTTAATTGCCACGCTTCAAAACAAATAAGTTACTGTGGGGATACTTGCAAATTAGTTTAGCAAAATAAAATGTAAGACCACCATCCAATATTCAAGAAACAACATCATCGGTTTTGTCAAAAAAAGATGTACCTAAAGGAGATCCTCAAGGTCAAACATCTTTGCATGTTGAAGTTGAAGCAATTCATTCTACTTCTGTTGAAACAGATAGCCATTAGAACGTTGGTCCAGATTTAAGTATCACAAATGTTGAATCTTGTGAACTTCAAATAAAAAGAAACAATCAAGTTGCCAATTTGTCAACAAAAAAAAACATTGATAGATATAACCCAATCATCAATTTTATAAAAAAATGTTGTATCAGTGAGGCTTTTATGCGTCAACCATCTGCAATGTACGGCTTATATTTGAATGAATATTGGTATACAACAAAGTATAATGAAGAAACAAAGCTAATTTCATTGACCACAAAAAAATGTTCTTTTGAAATAGAATTTGGTGTTGCTGCATTTTGGAGTATTTGTTGTAGGTCCTTATAAACAGGATCTGAATGAGCCTTGAACGACTTATAGTCCTTTGAATAAATCCAAAGACACTATGAGAGACAATAACTGTGAATACAAATATTGACGCGGAATATCAATATCTATACCAAGATGAACACAAGAACGAATACCAACTTTGCTATTACTATTACTATTTGATTGTGAATTCTCAAATCAAACCATCCGTTTACAATACTATACTATGTTCCTTTTATAAACTTAAGGAACCCTAAACGCGTTAAGAGATAATGCTTATCTCTTCCTAGATTAACGCTAAGTGATAACTATTACTATAATTACAAACAGACTTAACTGTCTGATTAAACAGTATTAACTTTAATACTGTCAGACTTAAGTTAATGCTGGCAGACTTAACTTGCTCTACCAGACTTAACTTCTATACTAACAGTACTAACTATTACTCTATCAGTACTAACTTGAACTAACAGACTTAACTTTAATACTAACAGTATTAAGTCTGTTTACAATATTTTCCTAACATTTATGGTTTCAATTATCTAGAGAAAGGCTTGGAATATGATAATGAACCTTCTTTTGCAGAAATTCAAGCAACAATTCTTAATGTTGGTTATACAAAAGTAGGTAAACCCAGTCAACCACTTGAAACAACCCTTTTGAAAACTGGTTTCTCCTCAACTTAGAGACTGTTGATGGCTTACATCAGTAATAGTTTAGGAGGTAATAATGGCTCCAAGGATCAGTTGAATTATATGCATCAGTTAATTTCATATGGTTTTATAAATGGTCTTAAACTAGACTATGGGGGGTAATTTTCAATGACCTTGCTGCGAAGTTGAATAACTCTGGTCGTCATCCTTCCCCGGTATATGCAAGATTTATTTCACTTATTTTGGAGAAAGCGCTTGGTAATAATTATGTAATTTATGAAGAAATAGCTCTTAGGATTCCATTAATGGGTAATTCAATTTTTAACTTAGAACCAACTTCATCAGAGGTTCTGATTACTTGTCATATGGATCGTGTATGTAAATCTATTTCTGAAGCTTGCTTGGTATATGAAAAGTTGGGGTCAATTTTGGGGTTGGGCTTGGTTTAAACCTGTGTGATAATGTGTATGATGGAAGCTCTTCTAAAGACCCCAAATTCAATGAAATTATTCAGAATGTAAAGTCAAAGACTATGTCCAGTTTGCTTGACCCAAATTCGATAGCAACCATTGATGTCTATCAATATAAAGTTGTCACGAATGTCTTAAACGAAGATGTTATTGGAGAATCCGCAATTCCATCAGGCCATTTTAACATTTTAATATTACAACACTTATTTTCCATGTTTCTATTCTTTATTAATTTATTTTTAAAATAGAAATTTTATTTTGTGTTTATTTAGATTAGTGTTCATTTCACTAATAATTTATTTTATAGGTAGTTGTGATCATAACTTGAAAGATGATTGTTACGGCAAGGCAAATGAAATATCTAATTGCTTAAATGAAGAGGTTATTGATCAATCATCAATTTACTCAGGTCATTATAACTTTTTAATATTTCAAAAGTTTGTTACATGTTTATATTGTTTTATTAATGTATTTGTATAATTGTAATTTATATATTTGGTTTTGTTTTTATGATTATTGAGTTCAGTAAAAAATTTATTTTCTAGGTAGTGGTGATCAGAACTTAAAAGATGATTGTCCCGGCAAGACAATTGAAATATCCAATTGCTTAAGTGAAGAGGTTGTTTATCAATCAGCAATTCCCTCAGGTCATTATAACATTTAAATATTGCAAAAGTTTGTTACATGTTTATATTGTTTTATTAATGTATTTGTATAATTGTAATTTATATTTTTGTTTTTGTTTATATGATTATTTAGTTCATTAGTAATTATATTTTCTAGGTAGTGGTGATCAGAACTTAAAAGATAATTGTCCCGGCAAGACAATTGATATATCCAATTGCTTAAGTGAGGCGGTTATTGATCAATCAGCAATTCCCTCAGGTCATTATAGCATTTAAATATTAGAAAAGTTTGTTACATGTTTATATTGTTTTATTAATCTATTTTTATAATTATAATTTATAATTTTTTTATTTATTTATATGATTATTGAATTGACCAATAATTTTATTATGTAGGTAGTGGTGATCATAACTTGAAAGATGATTGTTTTGGGAAGGTAAATGAAGTATCCAATTGCTTAAATCAAGAAGTTATTGTAGAAACAATAATTCCCACATGTCATTTCACACTTAAATTTCTTTACATTTGCTTTCAAGTTTTTATTTTCTTAGGTATCTGTTTTTATTATTTTAATTTATATGTTGTTTTTATTTACATCATTATTATGTGTTAGTCATTATTTTATTTTATAGGTTCTGATGATCATAATTTGAAAGTTGATTGTAATGTGAATTCAAATGAAGTTTCCAATATTCAGAATCATGGTGAATCTGATAATCAACTTCAGTCAGAATCTAATGTGTATGCATTTATGTTGAGCAAGCAAGTTTCACTAGGTCAATCGATTGAAAACCTCATTCATGGAGGGGATGATATAATGAATGTAGATTGTGATGATGAGTCTGAGAATGAAGGAACTCATCGTGCTTTTGAAGATGTTGTTCAAGCTTATCCGAATCTTTCTGAATTTAACGGTTTGACAGAGCAAGTTCGTCTTCTCACCAATCAAGTCACATCTCTTGTGAATGAGCAGCATAACCTGAAAGATTAGATTAACAAGCTGCACACATCATCTACACCATCAACGGAATCTTTTGTTGCTGAAGTTGTCAAGGGTGTTACACCATCTTTTTCTTCAGTTTCAGTTGAGATAAATGGTTTAACATCTGTGCAAAAAAATTTGAAGGATGAAATTAATGAGTTGAAGAAATCTTCATCATCAAAATCATCAATAGATCAAGTTACGAGAGATGTGATTTCTGCTATACAGCCAGAATTGAAAAGCATCAAAGAGCATATCAGCAGTATTCAGATACCATCTTTCCCATCGAAAGAATCTTTGGTTGTTGAGTTTGTCAAGTGTATTGAAGCAAGTAACTCTTCTCTTTCAAAAGATGTGACAGAGTTATCAGCGAAACAGAAAGAATTAGTTGATGAGGTAAATAAATTAGGAAATTCTTCTTTGTCAAACCCATCAATAGATGATATCAGTAAAGCTGTAGTTGGCTTAATAAAACCAGAACTAGAATCTTTCATCAAGTCTGTTACTGATTTGTTTTTGAAAACAAAAGTCAATATCAATGTACCAGAAGATATTTTGAGGGTCGGTGAGTCTATGAAGAATCTTTCAAATAGTATATCGAGCATTTTGTCTACAGTTAATACCATTACTCAGAGACCTGTGCAGTTATCTCCTGAATTTGCAACATTACCCGAAGAAATTCAGCGATTTCGTTCATCAGTGAATGATATTGTTACGTTTAAAGTTGAGATTAGCAATCTTGCTAAGAATAATCATGAGAATGTTTCTATGTTCAAAGAGCTTTCTGTGTACTTCTCTAATCTTCAAAAGGCTGTCAATGATTTTGAAAATCGTTTGGTAGAAAGTGTTCCATCAAAAAAGGAGAGGCTGGCTGATCAGCAACTAATGGAAGTTATTTCGATTAATCAAGCTCTTATAAAAGCTAATATTTCAAAAATATCGGACAGTATGTTGGTTCTTGTGAAGTGGGCAAAAAGTATTTTTGTTGATGGGTCAGCATCTGCGTCTAAAACGACACCTGGTTGTGAGAAATCATCATTTAAACTGCCAGTCTTCAACAGAGATGTTACTGAACTTTCATTAGTTGCAGAATCAAATGTAAGACCACTATCCAATAATCAAGAAACAACATCATCTGTTTTGTCAGAAAAAGATGTACCTAAAGGGGATCCTCAAGGTCAAACATCTTTGCATGTTGAAGTTGAAGCAATTCATTCTACTTCTGTTGAAACAGATAGCCATCAGAACGTTGGTCCAGATTTAAGTATCACAAATTTTGAATCTTGTGAGAATGTTACTGTCTCTCCAACACCATCAGTTGTATCAGAAAAATATGTAGTTCAAGGAGATCCTCAAGGTCAAACATCTTCGCATGTTGAAGTGGAAGCACTTCATTCTTCTTCTGTTGAAACAGATGGCCATCAGAATGTTTATCCAGAATCAAGTAACAAAAATGTTGAATCTTGTGAGAATGTAACTGTCTCTTCAACACCATCAGATAAACAAGTAGGTACCTTTGAGTATGAGGTAGGTGGTGTGAAATATTTGATGACACCTGAAGAAATTGCTAAGCAAAAGGATGATGAAGAAATCATAAAGAGAAAAAATCAAGAGGAAAAGGCTTCTTATGCTAAAATTGTCAACGTTCTTGCAGAGGATGAAAGAAATTTACATATTCATAGAGTTTCTGCTATAAGAGATGAAGAAGATCATAATCTGGAAGTCAAATATAAGAACAGAAAGATACTTTATGATAAATATGTTAGGGCATTAAATCCCCAATGCAAAAACGACCTAGAGAAAATGACTGCTGTTGACATCATTTCAAGAAAATGTCCCATATGCGTAACTATATACAGAGCAAGTTTGATGGTAATCAAAGCACATGCTCCTCTCAATTTAAGTGACTTCAATTATTTTGAATGGTTGAAAATTCAAAAATGTGCATCAAGAAAGAAGAGCAAGCAGGCACA
>BQNB010132193.1:675-12836 GCA_026074375.1 Tanacetum coccineum | reverse complement strand
TGATATACCTGAATAAGAATTCTCCATTCTCCTCATTCTTCTCTTATTCTTGTGTTCTTGTTCTTTACATTTATAACAAAATGAATTTTGCATCATTTATTATCCCTTTAGGGAACACCACACAGGCTTTGCCATAGCCTTCAATCAAGTTACTAGTATCGCATGATAAAACTTAATGTTTTATTTTTTTTCTTTATAACATAACATGATGTTATGTTATTGATTCCATTAATTGAATCAAAATTAGAACTTGAGGTTCTAATTATTATTTTTTTCACAACAACATGAGGTTGTGGTATTATCGTGATTCATCTAAATGAATCACAAAGAACTTGAACTTGATGTTCTTTAAAAGATATACAATAACTTGAGGTTATTGTATTTTAATTTTACAATATGTTATGATGCTTCTTTTAATTAATACGTTAGTTTCATAATGAAATTCTATGAAAAAAATATTGCATACTAAAAAAAATTATTAAAAAATATTGCAGATCATAGTAGATCTTGGTAAACAAATACAAGCATCAATGATCTATCCTTTGTGCATAAAATTATATTACCTGGTAGCTATTTCAGTACCTTGATGATGGATACAAATTTCAGCCGTCAAAACCAATTATGAATTTTTCGTTTCATCTAGCTATAGAGACTCGTGCTGATAACGTGTTATAAATGTAAAGAACAAGAACACAAGAATAAGAGAAGAATGAGGAGAATGGAGAATTCTTATTCATGTATATCAATCCAAGAGGTTACAAGTATCAAGTATTTATAGGGAAGATAAATACATGTAAACCCTAACGGGCCGGTTGAGATAATGGTGAATATACATAAGCCCATTAGTATTATTTTACAACAACTTCGGGTATGATTGTTTAATTTTGTCACTAAGTCGTGTTTTATTAACGGATGACTTAATGTGAAAACCTTTAATTTTGTCACTTTATATTTTAAGTAATTATATTGATTAAGTGAATAACAAACAACTTTTCACATGACTTAATAAATTTAGTTTTTGCATATTAAGTCAATTAAGTTATTTTCAAACACCACCTTATAATGTTTGGGAATTTTTTTTCAAAAAATTGATTATATGCGTTTTGGTGTATACAAAACGTGGTTTTCTATAATCTAGGTAGGAGCTGCTTTTTCAAAACGCAAGAAGTCATGTTGCATTTGGCCCACAAAATTAAACTTTTATATCTATATTGCCGTTCCTATTTAATTTTCTTGTGGTCAAGCTTCGTAAATCAAATGTCTATTTTTGTAATTTTACTCATTAAGTTACAAGATAATAACATTTGTCAAACATTTAAAATCTAATTATCTCATTGTTGCAATATCAAACGGCATAATCAAATCCAACACTATGTTTCATAATCACGTTTTGTATCAGCTGATTATTTGATTATCCGTTTTCAAAACACGTAATCTATTTTTATAAGCAATCACAAACACCCCCTTCTTAATAGAGAAATATGGTTGGTTTTTTTATTTGGTCCTTTTGTTTTTAATTTTGGTCGAGATGATTGTCTACATCTTACCTTCTAATATCTCGTTTATCCCGGGTTTTCTCTCGTTGCGCCTAGGGTTGAACATGGTTCGAAACAGAATCAAAAACTGATTTGGATTAAAAAACACAACACAAATGTTCGGTTTAGGTTCGTCGGCAACAAAGCATAAGAGCGGGTTTGGCTTTAGACCGAACCGAGCCGTACCCGACTGAGTATGAGGAAAAGGGTGGACCAAGGACCGGATCGAAATATGTCCCGTCCAGTTCTACTCGGTTTCTCTATTTGATTTGATTCGTGGATTATTTTGGTTAGCAACCATGCAATTTGCTATAAATTTGTTTAACATAAATAATACAGTAGATTAACTAAACGAAAGATACAACACACATATCAGAGACGAATTTTATTTTGAAAAATAACGATTTTTGACACTATGAATAAGTAGGATTTAATGATTTATTACAAATTTGGTGCAAATAATTACAAGTATATTATTGCTCAAGTTATATGAAATGATTCAATACTTTGATTACGATACGATATAAAATAAGGATGAGCTCGGTATCAATCTCGTATCTAATTGGTGGTTCTGTTTTTTTCTCTAGCATAAAAGTGTGTACCGCTATTGTACCGGACGGGATTTCGACACTGGTATTGATTCCCGTTCACGAGATATGGTACATATACGGGTTTTTTTTTTCCGTTTTTTATAACCAAAATAAGCAAACCAAATATGAGTGTATATAATGTCAACCTCCTGAAAAGGGATGATTTTACCTGGTTTGAGTTTGTGTGCCGGTGAGTTCAAATTCGTGAATTAGTTAAAAAAAACCATCAAATTTACAAGTTTAAATTATCAAAGACTGACATTGTTTGTAAATAATCCAAATTCGAAACAAACTAGTATTTAAATTTACATAAGTAACTTCGTATTAATCAAGGGCAAATGGCACGAAAAAGTACCCAACTTAAGTGTTATTTCCAATTGCACTTATATTTTTGCATAAAAAGGTACACAACTTATTTTTTGGGCCAATTTGGGTATTTTCGTTAAATATTTAACGATCATTAGTTAAGTTTTACATTTTAAGCCCACCGCCATTTATGAGATATGGACCATTACTACTTACTTTGATAGATGTTTAAACCCTAAGTATTTAAACAAAAATCTATGCTAGCATTTACTATATAAAAAAGTAAAAGTTTTACTATAATTCTGAGTTAGCAAATGAAGAACGAGAATTACAATATTTGTTTGATTGGTCAAATAATACCTTTAATACTGGTTACCAACCAGTAAATAGTCCATTCATAAAATGACAAATCAATGTGATATCTTTAAGAGTAATATTAGGTCAGTGCCTGAGTTTGCATATCATCACCAGTAACTATGTTTCCAACCGTGCGAAGAGCAGGGATGAGTACTGAAGGAGAAGGATGACCGAACACAGATGATCCAAATTGCAGAATGTGAGAAACTAAACAGACATAAAGATATCGTATGTAGAACAAAAATAATTAGCACACTCACTTCAGTAACTCAACAAGTCTGGGGCATAAGTTGAATTGTAAAATTTAATGGGTGATCGTTATATATTTAAAGAATAATACCCAAATTGGCAAAAAAAAAAGTTGGGTACCTTTTTATGCAAGAAAAAAAGTGCGATACCTTAATTGGAAATGACCCTTAAGTTGGATACTGCCATTTGCCCATTAATCAATTATAGCCAAAATAGAAAATAGAGAACCAAACAAAAGTCTTAAATAATAGTTTACAGCCCCAATACTCCCAACCCATTAAAGTATACCAGCCCAATAAGTAATTACTTAATTATCTAGTGGCTTAGTCCATTTAGCAAAATTATTAACCCAATATTTCATTGCTAATGATTTTATGATTTTATCAACTAATCAGCTTGTTTTGCTAACTTTGAAGACTATTATTGTTTATATTATCCACTCAATAAGCAATGTTAAATTGATAATCTGTGTAAACTATTTGATATCATACAAATGGTCAAATGGACGTAAAGATTGAAACATGTGACAAATCTATCAGGCAAAATAAGAAGAGAGTACATGTGTATATTATGGTGTTAAAATGTGATAAGACCCGGGTTGTTTCTTAGACTTCATGGTCACCAAACCTCACTATCTCTATATCAACGTCACATCATCATTCAGCTCACTATGAAACAGATTTTATGATCATCTCAAAACCAAAAATATAAACCACCAAAAATATGAACGTTCGATGTCTTTTCCTTAGAGTCCGTAGAGTGGTTGAAACCACCAAAAATGAGTAAAAACCCACTACTACGCGCGGTGGTGATGAGGGTGCTTCGCGGTTGGAGAGGTCTCGGATGGGTGTGCAATAGGTAAAAGTGACAAAATGGTTGGGTTGGGTTGGGTTGGGTCATGGGTTTTAGATGGGTTTGGTTCTAGATAGGTCTTTTAGGAAGATGAGTCTAGATGAGTTTGGGTCTGGATGGGTTTGGGTCTAGACGGGTTTGGGTCTAGTTGGGTAAATATTTTTAAGGGATGGGTCTAGTTGAGTCTCCCGTGATATTTATAGATGGGTCTTGATAGGTATAACATTTTTCATCCGTTTTTATACGTTTTCGATCGATTTCGACCGTTTTCTACCAATTTTCACCGATTTCAAACGATTTCGATCGTTTTCCACCGATTTTGACCGTTTTCGACCGATTTATACCGATTCGACCGATTTCCACCGATTTCGACCGTTTACACCCGATTTTGACCGTTTTCGATTGATTTTGACCGATTTTGACTGTTTTCTACCGATTTCGCCGGTTTTGACCGCTTTCGACAGGTTTCGATCGTTTTTGATCAATTTTGTTCGTTTTCGACCGATTTTGACCGATTTCGACCGATTTTGACCTTTTTCGACCGATTTCGACCGTTTTAGAATGTTTTCGCCAGATTTCGACCGATTTCGTCCGTTTTCGACCGTTTTTGACCGATTTTGATTGATTTCGACCGATTTCGTCAGATTTCGATCGTTTTTGACCGATTTTGATTGTTTTCGACCGATTTTGACTGTTTTCGACCGTTTTTGATTGTTTTTTACCGTTTTCGACCGCTTTCGTTCGTTTTTTCACGTTCTTGTACGTTTTCAAGTTGTTTTGAACGTTTCTGTCTGTTTTAAAACGTTATTACACGTTTTGTACGTTTTCGTCCATGTTTGTATGATTTTCTTTGTTTACATACGTCCTTCAACGTTCTTCTTTTTTCTACGTTTCGTTCGTTTTCGTGCATTTTGTTCGATTTTATACGTCTTCATACGTCTTTATACATTATTTTGAAAAGTACTAAAACGTATAGAAATGGATAAAACATTTGAAAACGTTCAAAAATCGGTCGAAAACTGTCAAAAACGGTGAAATCGGTCGAAAACAGACGAAATCAGTCGAAAACGATCAAAAAGGGTCAAAATTATACGGAATTGGTCGAAAACTGTCAAAAACGGTCAAAAATTGTCGGAATCGGTCAAAATCGGTCGAAAACTATTGAAAACGGTCGAAAACGATCGAAAACGGTCAAAAAGGATCGAAAACAGACGAAGTCAGTCGAAAACGGCCGAAATCGGTCAAAAACGATCAAAATCGGACGAAAAGGGTCAAAAATGGTCGCAATCATTCGAAATCGGTCGAAAACGGTTGAAATCGGTCGAAAACGATCTAAACGGTCGAAAACGGTCGCAATCATTCGAAATCGTTCGAAAACGGTAGCAATCGGTCGAAAACGGGCAAAATCGGTCGAAAACGGTCTAAACAGTCAAAATCGGTCAAAAACGGCTAAAATCGGTCAAAAACGTATAAAAACGTCAAAAACGGATGAAAAATGATATACCCAACAAGACCCATCTATAAATATTAAAGGAGATCCAACTAGACCTATCCTTTAAAAATATTTACTCAACTAGACCCATCTAAAATATTAAAGGAAAAATGCTAGACCCATCTATAAATTTAAGAGAGACCTATCTAGACTCATCTTTTAAAAATATTTAACCAACTCGACCCAAATTTAACCAATGGGTCTGAAATTGCCACATCTAGCAATATGTGTCGTCGCATAGGGTCTCCACTTAAAAAGGGCCGCATGTGCGTATAAATACGTATAATATTAAAGACATATATGAGTCATATAATTCAAGTTTATATGCAATTTCTCTTTTGTTTATAAATATAATAGGGCCTCCTTTTTGTTATTGTCTAGGGTCACCGAAAACTTCAAGACAGCCCAGTACCCATCGCGCATAGCATTTATGTCGATGATCTTTTTCTATCATCATTCATTTTTTTACATATGAAAATGCCAAACACATATATATTCCGTTATTAACTAAATTTTTCGTGAACATTTCTTCTACGACAGTACGAAACACATAGGCCATACATATCACATCTACTACATCTTTACTTGATCTCCAAACATATTGATGTAACTTGTGTGGAATTCAAATTCCAAAAAATAAAAATAAAAACAATGGTTTAAAATAAAACAGATGTACATGGGGCCCACAATGTGAGAACATATCCGTTACATTATGAAACACTATAATGTTACGGATAAAAAAGCAATTGCACAAATTTAAAATTGAGTTAATGATGAAAGTTCCACTCATTGCGTTCGATTGTCACCCACTCATTCTTGAACTGGAGAATATAACGAAATGTAGGTCTAACAAGCAAGATTAACCGCGCGTTGCTGCGGGCGTTAATTTTTCGCGCGTTGTTGTGGGGCATTAATTTTTTTTTTTTTGGTTTTATTTTTTCGGTCTCATGTTTAAAAGTTTGCTTTTGTTCTTATATAAAATGACAATCGCGCGTTTTTTTTTTACCCAGGCCGATAGAAAGTCGTGAATAGTTAAAGATGAGAGTATTTCTTGTAATTTTTTTTCTTCTTATTTTTTGCCAAAAAAGAGGAGGGGGAAAATAAAGTTTTTTTTTTTGGCCGATGAACAGTAACCGAGCCCATTGGGCCGGGGTACTGTAGCGCTACTGCAGCACTGTTCATTTTAAGCACTGTAGCAGAGCCAAAACGACGTAGTTTTACTTGTGAAATGTGTTATTTATTTATTTTTATTTGTTTTTTCGCGCGTTTTTTATGAGCGTATTTTATGTTTAATATGGTAAGTTTATTTTTTTTCTGCACGGACTACTGCGGGGCGCTAAATTTTTTCGCCAAAAGCGCGTTGTTGCTGTCATTAATCTTTTTTTTCCTTAATATCTTGGGCGTGAAGTTTTATTTTTGTCTGTCTCATATTTAATAGTGCGGGTTTACTTTTTTCAGTATAGTCCAATTTCGAAATGTTACTGCGGTATTTTTTTTATAATTGTTGGGCCGGCCCAGAATTTTTGGGCCTGTTTAAGTCCATTTCGGAAATGTTAGACCAAGAAGCGGATATTTTTTTATCTGAATGATCGGAACTACTTTTGTAACATTTTTCCTCCATATTTGTGCCAACAAATTAAAAAAAAAAAAAAACTAATAATGGTTACCGACCTAATTGGGCCGGCCCAAATTTTTGGGCCTGTTTAAGTCAATTCGGAAATGTTACCGCGGATATTTTTTTATCTGAATGTGTCGGTACTTTTGTAACATTTTTTTCCTCCCTATTTTGTGTCAACAAATTTAAAAAAAAAAACTAATTGAGCCGGCCCAAATTTTTGGGCTAAATTTTTTGGGTTTTTTTTTGCTAGCACTGTAGCTACAGTGCTTAAAATGAATAGTGAATTGGGGTCAAAAACGGTACTTTTGTAACATTTTTTTCCTCCCTATTTTGTGCCAACAAATTAAAAAAAAAAAAAAAAACTGATAATGTTACCGCTGATATTCTTTTATCTAAATGCGTCGGTACTTTCGTAACATTTTTTTCCTCCCTATTTTGTGCCAACAAATTAAAAAAAAAAAAAAAACTGATAATGTTACCGCGGATATTTTTTTATCTGAATGCGTCGGCACTTTCGTAACATTTTTTTCCTCCCTATTTTGTGCCAAAAAATTAAAAAAAAAAAAAAAACTAATTGGGCCGGCTTAAATTTTTGGGCTAAATTTTTTGAGCTTTTTTGGCCCAACACTATAGCACTGTAGCTACAGTGCTTAAGATGAATAGTGCACTTGGGTCAAATACTACGTCGTTTCAAATGTCAAATGTGTAAGAGTATAATGCTTTCATGCATATAATGATTTAAACTTTTAAGGCCTAGAATTGTTAGGTTATGGTTGCTTCTTACCAAGAGCATCTCTAATGGCTAAAATGATGAAAACTATATTAAAAAGCTTTTGAGGTAGGTTTTTAGCATTAGATGAAAGATTTTTTAAAGACTTTTTGAAAAGCTTTTTACAAAGACTTGATAAATCTCAAATTCTTGTAAAAAGCACCAAGTCTTTAGTTGTAAAATTAATTGTCATAAATGCAAAAAGCTATCAAAAATTTTTTGCATCAAAGATGCTCTAATGATTTTATAAAAAATCAGTATACTCATGCTTTTCTAGTGAAATGGCGACATAAGGATAAGTATACTGATTATCAACTCATCTAACAATTGACATAACAATTCTAGAATATAGTGAAAGGGATAGAATATAATGATTTTATAAAAAATGAGCTATAAGTATATTGATTAACAACTCATCATTATGTCGCCATTTCACTAGAAAAGCATGTTATTTTCTTTCCTATTTTCCTTCAACAGAGACAAGATAATGTTAACATGTGCCTCTGAGGCATATGTTAAGGTGGGGACATCAGGTTATGTGTTACAGTCTGATTGGCCAACAGTTATTTGTGGGGCCTGATAAAGATTAATAATAATAACTGCTGGCCAATCAAGCCGTAATACACAGTCTGTGTCCACACCTTAACATGTGCCCCTGGGACACATGTTAGAAAAACCCATGTTAAATTGGTAATCATATTTTTTTTCATTCCTATGCGTAAATAGTACCCAGTGACTCAGCCTGACCCATTTTGCTACATTTGCTCAAAGCTAAACAATTTTGCTATTATTGATGCAACAATTTTTGAGTATGATACATTTCATGCTTCATTTGTAATCTTTTAAGGGTGTTTTGGATTGCTTATAACAGTTAGTAGATATGTAGCTTAATAATAAGCATTTGTGGAATCTGATATAAATAGGTACTTATTGGCTGCATAGAAACAAGCAATTCAGGTTATAGTGTTTACCTTTGGGTCGGGGGTGTAGTGGGTAAGCCTCTCACGTACCCCTGCTCTGGTGGGATTAGGTGTTGTTGTTGTTGTTGTGTTTGGATTTGCATATTTTGTTAAAAATAGAATAATATCGGAATACATAACTATATGTTAGGAAAGTTTCAATCAAATGCATTCATAAAATGTTTAAGGTCAGATTTAAAAGTAAACAAAAAAGAATTATAATTTTACCTCATATATTATTGTGAAGTTAGTATTACCTTCATACCTACTTATCACCAAAATAACTAAATAAGCATGTAAGTAGAAGCACTCTGGATGTCACGTAGCTAAAAAATAAGCAGATAAGCAGGAAGAATATGCAATCCCTTACGGTCCCTTATTTCATAATAAGCAGATTGAAATATGCATATTTGACCCCAAGATAAGAAGATAATTAGAAATGTATAAGCAGTTTCGTTGTTAAAAAATGCCTATTTGCTTGAAAATAAGCAATTCCAAACATTCTCTTAATGGGTTTGAGGTATGTTAATGGTGTTTGTTTTCTTTAATGTTAGAATGAGGAAAGTGTCACCCAAATCTAAAACACCGAAGAGTCCAAAGTAGAAGAGGCAAATTCGTGATGCTAACAAGTATTTGAAGTCGAGTGATCTTGCTCAACTTCTCAATAGTAAGGTGTCAGCAGACAGCAGGCCGGGATCGACGTCTAAGTCATGTATGGACCTTGGGAAGAAAACCGTTGTTGTTTTGGATGCTAAGAACGATGTTGGTGCTGGTTTGTTTGAGAATAAATATGGGAATGGGACAACTATAATTTTATCGCCTCAACCGTTTAGATATGTACCTATTGATAAAGAGAATAACATACACAGAACATCAAGTACATCGCGCCCTGAAGAAGGGAATGGGGATTACGAGTCACAACTCGAGTTTCTTCCAATGAAACTTCTGGTAAAAAAATTGTATCTTTTATAGATGAACTGAGGAAAGTGTCAAGTGTTTTAATTGGTTTATTCTACTAAAACTGGTATCTTTTCGGCTGCTTGAGGTTAAATGATTCAGGTTACCGCATGCTCGCTAATAGCAGTTGATAGAGATTATTGCTGGAAATAAATTACATGTTGCGTACATGAATGTTTGGCGATGGTTTAACACATTCAACTAATATTACCTCAAGCAAGCATTATAATATTACCTCAAGCAAGCATTATAACTATTTACGACTTTTTTATATAATAAACATTATTTCTCAAATATATAACACATATCTACCGATTTTTTCAGAACAAAAAATACCCTCGGAAAGATCTTTGAATTGCGAACAAAACGAGCCCAATATTGCAATACTTCCGACATACGTACGATTTTATAAAAAAATGTTTAAGTTTAATGTATATATTAAAAAAAAGTCTTTCAAAACACACCATAAACTATCTAATAACTTTGAAATAAACGACATGAGTCAGGAACGTACAATTCGGTGAAAGTTTAAATCATATAAATAATCTATACTTTTTTGTCTATTTACGACTGTATTTAGAAACAGATTTCTCACTCATATTTATATTTATATACATACTAAAAGTCGTTCGCTCTATAAATAAGGTATATTGTCCCCTCAACGACAAACACTCATTCAAATTTCGTGATGCCAAAAAAATGCTCATGGAAATAAAATACATGTGTTGCATACAAATCAGTCTCGCCGCAACGCGCGGACACATTCCCACTCAATATTCATTCAAAATCGATTCGAAAAAAATATGCCCCGCTGCAACGCGCGGGTTAACTTGCTTGTTGGAACAATTGTGTGGGACAGCCAAATCTATCTTATAGCAATACACCTTCTGTGCAAAATTTCAATGTGCCTACCGGGTTTATCAGTCCAATTCAGCCCACTTTAATGCAACAAATGACTTTACAAAATATTGGGCTTAGTGGTCTTGCTTAGCCCAGTTCTAATCTCATCAGCCCACCTGGCTTCCTTCAGCGACCCAACAGCAATGTCAGCCCACTATTTAACCCGGCCCAACAGCAAAATACAGGTTCATTGGGACAGTCGGGTCAGCTTGCGGGAACTGAGACTATATTACCAAATCCGTTTAGTGTCATGACTTTTCAGGATCCTACTATTGGTGCTTGGAACATGGATACATGTGCGAGTTCTCATCTCAATAATTCAGTTAATAGTCTTAGTGAAAATTTTAATACGTGTATGTATTCGTCTATCTCGGTTGGTGACGGTCATTCTATACCCGTCACTAATACAGGCCATAGTATTTTGCCAACTCCTGTTAAATCTCTACATCTAAATAATGTTCTTATTACTCCCCATATCGTAAAAATTTTTATTTATGTTCGTCAGTTTGTTCATGACAATAATTGTACTATCGAATTTGATGCGTTTGGTTTTTCTGTTAAGGATTTCATGACGCGTCGGGTGCTTCTCCGATGCGATAGCACGGGGGATCTTTACCCAATCACGGCTCCATATCCGATTCCTCATGTTTTCCTTGTTAGTCAGCATACGTGGCACCAGCGTCTTGGACATCCAAGACGTGAAGTGCTACGTCATCTTGTTTCTAATAATTTTATTTCGTGTAATAAGGAGAAACCTCCCGTGCTTTGTCATACTTGTCAGCTTGGCAAACACGTGAGGCTTCTGTTTGTCAATTCTAATACTGTCGTTACTTCTTATTTTGACCTTATTCACTCGGATGTGTGGACTTCACCCATACCGAGTCTTTCAGGGTTTAAATACTATGTTTTGTTTTTAGATCACTATTCGCAGTTTGTTTGGGTTTATCCTTTGCTTAATAAATCTGATGTTTTGTCTAAGTTTGTATTGTTTCATACCTATGTTCGTACTCAGTTCAAGTGTGAAATTCGTTCATTTCAGTGTGATCATGGTGGTGAATTCAACAACCGTAACCTTCATAAATTTTTTGCTGATAATGGCATTCAGTTTCGTTTTTCATGTCCAAAAACATCCCAACAAAATGGTAAGTCTGAACGCATGGTTTGTACTATAAATAACCTCATTCTAACCTTACTTTTTCAAGACAACCTTCCACCTACTTTTTGGGTAGAAGCCCTCAATGTGGCCACTCACCTATTAAACTTTTTACCATCCACTGCCATTAACAATGAAATACCTTATACCCGCTTGTTTGGAACAAACCCTGACTATAGCCTTTTACATACCTTTGGATGTTTATGTTACTCTCACCTTCACACCAATCACAAACTTGAACCACGTGCCACACCTTCAATCTATTTGGGACAAGCTTCTAATCATCGTGGGTATCATTGTCTTGAATTAAACACAAAAAAGATCATTCTTTCTCGTCATGTTACATTTGATGAATCTGTTTTTACTTATGGCTCCACTCAACCCGGTTTGCCACCTACCTATACCTTTTTAGATGACATACTTG